>PVIC010009402.1:0-45680 GCA_004025085.1 Thryonomys swinderianus
CACAACGCTCACAACCTAGGCACTTCTTAATTATTCCCAATAGTGATTAAATTTCAAGGTACCTTTGCATCAGACATTCAAGTTATCTCAGCCTGAAATAACTAACACCAAATTTTCTCTCTCTTATGTAAACTTTCAAAGGTAAGAGGAAGTTTGGGATGGCAGCATAGTGTTACTCTGCACAAAACAGGAATCCAGGCTAGTGAGACTCTGCCACGCAGTTTCCACTTCTGGATTTAAAATGACTGTTCTTGTTGCTCCTATTTCCACCTCATAAGAAGGAAAGAAAAGGAAGTGCAGAGAAAAGAATTCTGCTTTTGCCAGGCGTGGTGGCTCACACCTGTAATCCCAGCACTCGGGAGGCAGAGGCAGGAGGATTGCTGAGTCTGAGGCTTGCCTGGGCTACATAGTGAGCTCAGGGCCAGCCTGAACTACAAACCAAGACCTTGACTCAAAAACAAAACAAACAAAGAATTCTGCTATTAAAGGGGTGTAACTTCCTCTCCTATTCCAAGTACAATTATATGTCCTCGCTTGGCCACAAAGTACACTGAGAAACAGGGTCCTTGCAAAGAGGGAATGCATGTAGCTACAACTCAGATGTAAAGGAAAATGGAATCAAGAGAGAGTTCAATAATTACTGTGACACTCAACCTTTCTGGCCACAAACATTTTTATGTACTTCTTCACATGGAGAATAGATGTATTCTTTCTCCCAGAGAAACAGTCCCGGATAGTTTCAGCTCAAAATCCAAGAACTTGGGGCAATGTGCAATCTCTTCAACAGATTTAACTGGAGCTTCTTGAGGTCTAACAACATACAAACCAAAAGATGAGCTGTCTGCCTGCCCACTTCCTTCTGTTCCACCATCAGAGAGTAGGAAAAGGCCACCACAGAGAAAACTACCTTCAGAAAATGGCAGAAAGGGAAACACCACAGCTTTTTGTGCACAGAAATAATCAAGCTATGCTGGGTTTGAGGGTGATCCTCTCAGGTTCTGGTAGAATTTCACAGTGAATCCATCAGGCCCTTGGCTTTTTTTGTTAGAATTTTTATTACTACCTGTATTTCATCGCCTTGTATTGATCTATTCATGGTTTTTATATCTTTGTGGTTCAGTTTTGGTAACTGATATGTACCTAAAAATTTCTGTATCTTCTAGGCTTCTCAGCTTAAGGGAATATGAGGTGTTTTGTTTGTTTGTTTGTTTGTTTGTTTTTGAAACAGGGTCTCACTTTGTAGTTCAGGCTGGCCCTGAGCTCACTATGTAGCCCAGGCAAGCCTGGAACTCAGCAATCCTCCTGCTTCTGCCTCCTGAGTGCTGGGATTACAGGCGTGAGCCACCACGCCTGGCACGGGAATATGAGTTTTTGAAATAGTTTCTTAATTTTGAAATAGTTTCTGGGTTTCTATGGTGTCCATTGTGATTCTATTTTTATTTTATCATTTCTAACTGCATGGATACAGCTGTTTTCTCCTTCTTTTTATAAACTTGGCTATGGGTTTAACCACCTTGATTATGTTTTCAAAGAAGCAGTTTTCTGATCCTTTTTATTTTTAAATTTTCAATTTAATTAATTTCTCCTCTGATTTTTATAATTCCTTTTCTTCTAGTAAATTTAGATTAGGATTGCTCTGAATTGGAATTATTGTAGTCTTTAGTATTTGAATTCACAGCTATAAACTTTGTTCTTAGGAGTGCTTTTATTTTGCCGCATAGAGTTTGGTATATTGTGCTTCCCTTGTCATTTGACTCTAGGAACTTTTAAATGTCTTCCTTTATTTCTCCTGTGATTCAATTCAGTGTGTTATTTAATTTTCATGCGTTTGTACAGTGTCTATCATTTCCTTTGCTGTTGATTTCTACCTTTACTCTTCTATGACTTGATAGTATATGGGATCATGTCAACATTTTTGTATTTATTTAAACATGACTTAGGCCTAAGATATGGTCTATTTTGGAAAAAGTTTCACATGGTATTGAGAAGAAAATATTTATTCTATTGCTATTGGCTGAAATATTATGTAGATATATATTAAATCTATTTAATGATGTGATTTAACTGATATTTATTTATTTTTAATTGAATTCTTTATTGGTACATTACATACACAGCTCACCATCACACACAACATTGGGGGATTTGTACCAATATGTGACACAGGTCAGTTCTCATTTTTACCCACATCCGTACCCACCCACCCCCTCCCCACCCCATATATACATACTCTTTTATTTTTTTCCGAATCATTTATTATTTCCCCTCATTACATTCCCACGCCAAATTCCTTTTGGATCTGTATTGATTTTTAGTCTGCTGACTTGTCTATTTGTGAGAGTGGGATATTTTTAATTGATTTTATTGGTACATTTTATACACATATTGTGATCACTTTTAACATTGCAAATTTTCACCTGTACACGACATGTCTTGATCCTCATTTTTTCCATTCCCCTCCCCTCCCTACGGTCCCTACTCACATATATTTAAGCTTTGCTTCCTTTTTTAAAAAATGACCATCAAATGTAGAGAGTGGTATATTAAAGTCCCTTGCTATTAAATGTAGTGGTGTCTGTCTGTTTATGTTTGGTAGTTTTTGTTTTATGAAGCTGGGCATGCCAACATTCATTACATACATATTTACAATTGTTACTTCTTCCTGGTGAAATGTTCACTTTACCAGTGTATAGTGGCCATCTTTGTCTCTTTTGATGAGTTTTGGCTTCAAATCTGTATTTAAATAAGCTACTCTTGCTCCTACTTGCTTTGGGGATCTAATTCCACAGGGTATCATTTTCCATCCTCTCATTTTCATTTTGTGTGTTTTCTTTTGAATGAAGTATGTCTCTTGCAGGCAACACAGGGTTCAATTTTTGCCTTTTGCAACTATCTGCCAGTCTGGGTTTTTGGTTAGGAAGTTAAGACTTTGACGTTGAGAGTCATGATTAGGAAGTTATTATTTACTGAATCCTGTCATTGTATTATGTTTCTGTGCTAATTCCGTTAATTTTCTCTTTTATTTAACTGTTCTCCTGGTTAGATGTACACTTTTCTTTGGGATTTTTGATTCTGGAGGCCTCTAGGATTCCATTAAATACTCTGCAATGCTAGCTTGGTGGTCATGTATTTCTTTAATGTTTCTGTGTCATGGAAATTCTTCTGTCAATTTTGAAGGCTAATTTTGCGGGAAATGAAGTCTGGGTTGATGCTTGTTTCTTTCGGGGTTTGAAAACTTTGGCTTAAGCTCTATTGGCTTCAGCATTTGTTTAAAAAAATGCTATTCTGATAGGCTTTCTTTTATAGGTTACTTGTTGGCTTTGCCTATCAGATTTTAATATTTTCTCTTCTTGTTGAATTTCTGTAATTTTGATTACGATACAGTGAGTTTCTTTTCTGTTTGTGGTATTTGTGGCTCTTGTTCTCTTGTACAAGAATATTGTACTTGAATATTAAATATTTTTGTACTTGAATATTAAATTCTTTCCCTAGATATGGTAAGTTTTTTGCTATAATTTCAGTGTATGCATTTTTCTATCTACTTTGAGTCATCTAATTTTTCTATTTCTATCTATCTATTTTGAGTCATCATCTAATTTTTCCTTTATACTGTAATTCAGAGTTGTTTTTTTTTTTTGAGTCATTTGCCAGCTGCTGGATCTAGCTTCCATGGCGTATTGTTTTTAGGGTGTCATCTAATAAGTGATCTATTGCATTAGTCTTCTCTTCAAGTTCTGATAATCATTCCTCATATTGGTCCAATCTGCTACCCATCCACCACTTATTTCTTTCATTGAATTTTTCATCGGTTAAATCTTTTACCTATTCCTTCCACTGAGTTTCTCACACCCTAAACGTACGCTTGGTTTCTCTTCATAATTTTGACTTCTTTACCAAAATGATCATTTGTGGCCTGTGTTGTCTTAACTCCATTATTTTCTCATATTTTTAATGATTTGTGCTGCAGGTTGAAAATCAAGTAGGTAGAAAAACTCACTGTGGAGGTCTCTTTAGTAAAATTCTGTCTCCCTGTGATGTGTTACTGGGTTTGGTTCTGTTTTGGGGTTTATACTTCATTTCAACCTATGTAACATAATATTTGAAGGTTTTCTTAGTGAGGCTTGATTCCCAGCTCCATTCAGAGAAAAGATGTTGGAAACAGGGAGAAAACAAATGCTGATAACACTTGTGTTGTCTGCGGCAGTCGCCCTGCCCCCAGGATCTGAGGTTAGCATTCTGGACTGTTTCGTTCTCTTCTTTACATGTCTTCAGTCTCTCTGTGACGTCTGGCTTTCCTCTTGTCTCTTGCTTGAATCCTGGAGCTCTTTTTCTATTTCTTTGCTAAGCTGTTTTCCAGGTGTCTGGATTCCAGGTCTTGGAGAGGCTAACTTAACAACCTCATAAGTAACACAGAGACAGTTGTAGGTTCAAAGTCCAACGTTTACATCCTCTCAGGCGAGTTCCTTTACCTACATGTATCTGAAGCTCATATTTATCCTCTGCAAAGTGAAGAAATGAGGGCTGAGTTATTCCTATAATCTCATCCATATTTACAATTACATACTTTGTTGAATTTAGTCTTTTCTTTTAAAGTAGTTCTGTCTTCCAGCAGCAACTAAGACAGGGCATTTTTTTGTCAAGGTGTTTTAAGTTTCCATGCTACTACATTTCCCCTTCATGGTTCACATTTTAAACACAAACTCAAACACACACTTTTGACAAATTACTTTTTACAGTTTTCTTTAAAAAAAAAAACATTGAACAGTTTCTATTTATTTTGAAGGAGTTTTTACATTTCAACTCTTTTGTAATTATTAAATAATCGATCTTATTTCCCTCTGCATACATGATGATTTCTATTTATCCAGCAGACATACAGAAAGTGAATTAGGTCATTTGTACAGAGAATTTGAGCCGAGATTCAGGAATGCTCACTCTTGATGGCTGCGCTGAGATCATTTCCCTAGTTCTATTTTGAAGATAAAGTTCCTTTGTTACCTTGGGTCATGGTTTAAATTAGGTTAACGTCCCTCCTTTTTCTGATTTATATGATGAGGTGATTGCTTAAAGATGGTAATTCTCCTACAGCCCAGATCTTGACAAATCGCACCACTCTGTCGTCTAGGGCCGAACCTTGGGAGTTGTCCAGGACCCTTCCCTCCCTCTCCCTTGCCACCCACATGTCCAATCCATCACTGCAACATGCTGATTTAAAAAAAAAAAGTTATGTTTCTGGCCTACAGAAAATCAGAAAGCAGAATATAAATGACAGCTATGAACCAGTTACTAGGTTTGTGAAACTGTAACATCTTGTCTCATATGTATACTTTAGATTGTTTTAAATAAGCAGATTATTACCTACAAAGATACAGCTTCTTGTCCTGATTTTGGCATTTTTATTTTCCATGGGAGACCTCTGTCCTGATTTTGTTTTATTTTTATTTTTTGTACTGATTTTAATATTTTAACTTCCATGGTTTTTGTATTATTACTATAGGGTCATACCATATGTTTATCTATGCATACTTTATACTCTATGTGTATTCATCCATTTGTGTATCTTATTCAATGTTGTTCTTTAGTTCTGAGAGTCTAATTCGTTATTTTGCAATTATATAATATTCCATTATATAAGTAATTACATCATTTACTCATATACTTGGCATTTAGATCGCTTCTACTGTTGCCTGTTACAAACACGGCGCAGTAACTATCCCAGCCCCTGTCTTCCTGTGCAGACCCCCCCGGCTTGGCCCTGGGCACAGTGGCTGTGGGGCATCGGAATCCTGCGAATTCTACGGCTGCGGTGTCTCCGAGTGTTTATCTCCTTCTCAGCTGGGGCATCCCTGGGACATCAGGGGTGTTTGTTGAGCAGCCTTCTCCTCTTAGCCATGAGGGCTTTGACCTTTGATACGGTGACTAGTACAGCGTCTGTCGCATATGTACAAGGGCCTGCTTACATACCCAACAGTAGGGACATTTGCATATTCAAAGTACCTCTATGAGTTAATTATTTTTTAATACAAAATTTAATTTTTATTAGCACATGTTTGCAGCACATGATGGTTATATCCAACACGGGGTGTTGGTACCTAACTATCTTAAGGGCTGTTACTATCTGTATTTTAAAAACGAGGAAGCTGAAACACAGGAGTAGTGATATAACCCGACCACGGTAAACCTGGAGCAAATGGCAGAAACAGTGATTAACACCGCTGTAGCGCTGCATGTAGACGGCAGCGCCCCTTCGGACCAGCACCTGGGAGCGGACACCTGGTTGGTGCATCGCAAGCTCATAGAGAAGGACGCGTTGCTCTTTCAATGGTTGATGCTCATTCGCACCCGCCAGGGTCACGTGAGGGCTCCTCTGTCTCCTGGTGGTTAAGTCAAGTGAATGTCTCCGCTGTTTGCATCTTGTTTCCCTTGATTTATGGTATGAGTGAACATCATTTCATAAATTTTATGCTTATTCATGCTTTCTTATTTGCTATTTGACTATTTCCAGGCCTTTCTTTCTCTTTTTGTTTTCTTACTGATTTCTGGGAGTTCATTGTGTAGTCTGGGTACTAATTCTTTGTGTCATATTTTCTGTGTATGTCTCTCTCCAGTTTCTAAGAAGAACTGACACAAGAATTATATTATGAATACTATATTTTCCCTTTTATTGCGTTTATTGATATATTTTAGGTATATCTTGTGATCACATTCCTCTTTGAGAATTTGTACCTCTACACGATGTATCTTGATTCTTATGTTTCCCATTCCCCTGCCCTCCCTACAATCCTTTATTCCCCCATATACATAATGGAAACAAACCTTATGTATGAGAACTATGTTTCAGTATTGTTTATACTCCTCCCCCAAAAAGATGGAATCCCTATAAGTCACTATTTCTGAGAAAATCTGTAGTCCTTCTATACTGACCCAGTAACTTAAAACAACTTTAGTGTTAGATATTAGACAAGGTTAGTGGTTTGTCTTCCCAAGGTGGCTGGATATGACCAAGCTTCTGTGAGAAACATCACATACCTTATACAAATTTTTAATTTTATGCTTAGTAAATATTTGCAGTACATAATGATTGCATTCTTTGTGGGGAGTTGGTAAACGTACAGAGCACATGTTAATGCTTTTTCTTTTTCTTTTTTTTTTTTTTGAGACAGGGTCTCACTTTGTAGTTCGGGCTGGCTCTGAGCTCACTATGTAGCCCAGGCAAGCCTTGAACTCAGCAATCCTCCTGTCTCTGCCTCCTGAGTGCTGGGATTACAGGTGTGAGCCACCACGCCCGGCACTGTGGTATGTGGTATTGATTGCTGGTGGGCCTGAGTCACCATGCCCAGCATTGTATGTGGTTACCAGGATCAAACTCAGGACCTTGCACTTGTGAGGCAGATGCCAGAACCACAGAGCTAATCCTCTGGCCCAATGCTTTTTTTTTTTTTTTTTTTTGAGACAGGATCTTGCTCTACAGTTCATGCTAGCCTTACTCACCACATAGCCTAAGCTGATCTCAAACTTACAGCGATCCTCCTGCCTCAGCCTTCTGAGTGCTGAGGTTACAGGCATACTCCATCATTCCCAGTGTAATACATTTTGCATCCTCCTTTCCTTCTTTCCTTCCCTTCCTCCATCTCAGGATCCCTTCTCACCCAAGAAATACCCATCACGGAGGAGGTAAGTAACATGTACATGATGGCATAGGAGATATTAGTCTTCATTCCTTGGTGAACACCGTATCTCCCAGATTTCTCCACTGCAGATTCACTGTTTCTCTTTTCTGCCCTACTTTTGGGCAGCAAGTCCCTCAGGATACGCATTACTGACGGGTAGCTGAGCTCCTTCTCCTGAACCAGGGGTTGGGGTATCTACAAATGTTATTTGGAATTCTTTGAAAGGAAGATCTGTCAGTTCTCCTCGACTGATGTGTTTATTTCTTTAAGCCAGCATGGACTTGTATATTCACTACATTCTGGGTTGTATTCCAGCATTATATTATTTCATGGTCTAAATTGTTTTAGTATTCGTCATTGAGAGCTCTTTCAGATTGGTTCCTATGTCTCTTTGAAAAATAAAATGATTCCTTACTTTCTGTTTCTCTTGATAATTTTAGTACCCATTGAAAGTGCTTCCCACAACAGGTATTTATGTTCAAATCCAATAGTTAAATCCAACAGTGATTTTTCTATCTCTTCCCTTCAATTTCATAAAGACAAACTAAAGAAATATATGGTGTATTATTTTTCTGCGACACGTGCTGTAATTCTTCCACATTTGAATATTGAACGTATCCTCCCTCCCCCCAAATACAAACTTTAAGAGTTCTACGTTTGAATTTCAGCCCTGACACTTCAATCTATTTATAGTTATGCAAAGCATAAAATGGTTTCTACACTCCAGCATCTGACACCAAGTGTGGGACACTTTTTCCTCCATACTAAGCAATCATCCAGTTCTCTCTCTCTTTCCTCTCTCTCTCTCTTTCTCCCTTTATTTCTCTCTTTTTGGATTTTTGAAACCGGGTCTTGCTATGTAGTCTTTGAACTCACTGTGTAGCTCTGGCTAGCCTTAAACATGCAGAGATTCTCCTGCCTCAGCCTCCCAAGTGCTGGGATTCCAGGTGTGCACCACCACACCTGTCTGCCTCCGGCTTCCTTGGAGACCAATTGAGTGCCTGCCATCAGAACAGACACCACAGGTTAAGTGCTCAGTCTCACAAGCCTGCCCTCACTTCAGACAACAATTGAAAGCCCTCCATTGCCTCTCGTACTTATGACCAACTGGCTGCAAAAATCAAGGGTTTCCATGGCCCCCATCCTCAGCTCAATAATTTATGCTATTACGTTATGGAACTCAGAAATACTCCATCCATCAATTCTGGCTTATTATGAAGGATACAGCTCAAGAACAGCCAAAGAGAAAAAGTGCATAAAACCCAGGGGAGGGAAGGCGTGCAGAGGTCCATGCTGTCTTTAGTCCATCTCCGTCTCGTGACTGCCAGGTGTCTAAGAACCTGGAGGCTCTCTGAACTCTTTTGCCTGGGATTTTTAGGACAGTCTCAGTATGTGCACGTGATTAAATAAATTACTGATCATCAAAATTAGATTAGTGGCAAGCCCTCCTCCTGCATCAAGCCTCTGAGAATCAGAGGGGCTAAATCATCAGCACAAACTCAGGGATGGTCTGAAGGACCCCCTCGTGAACAGTGAAAGCGCTGGATCAGTCTGGAAAAATGCAACTCATCAGTCTGGAAAGACATCAAATACCTTACAGAATTGGAAAACTATCCAAATGAATTAACTAGTGCATTTAAAGCTCTCAGAGTTACTGACAATAATGTCTTACTTCCTCTGGCCTCCATCCGCACTGCTCTTGCCTCCATACTTCCTCCGATGCTTGTTTCTGAAATGCAAATCTGATGCGACTTGGTCTTCTTTAGGCTCAGCCCTTCCTGCCAGTCATGGTAAGCAGTAACTCCTAAGCTGGTTTTTGAGTAAAGTCATATGAGGAAACTTAAAGGTGTGTAAGTGCAGGTGGCCTTTGCCTTACAGTGGATTCACTCTACGGCTTTCTCAGGGTGTCGACTTGATACGATTCATTAGAAGTAGACTGTGAAGTTTTCCTGGGCTAGTGATACACTGTACAGTATTTGATTTGGGCAGCAGCAGGGAGCCAGAGCTCTCAGGCAGTCAGTCACATGATCGGGAGTATGAATAGCACTACACTGCACTGTCCTGTATTACTGAGCCTTGGTGTTCATTAGGTTAGGCTTACGACAAGAATTTTCAACTTCTGATCTTTTGTGTTACGGTGGGTTGATTGAAATACAGGTCTATCCTAGGTCAAGGAATATCTCTACATGATTTCATGAGTGGAAGTTTTTCTTTGTTTTTGCACCATGGGAAAAAAAATCTACTCAATAAAAGACTTTTGTTTTTGAAAGACAACTTATGCTCAGTGTTGGAATTTCTTTATCACTTTAACAAAAGTTTGAAGCTGAATCCCAGCAAGAGGCAAGATGAGAAGAGTGGCCACTTGGGTATCTAGAAGTCTCCCCTGCCTCGGGGTGTGAAGGCGGGTCAGTGATTTGCTGTGTGGAAAAAGGTACAGTGATTTTGTGGTTCCTTCTTCAGGAGCTGAACTGAAAAGGCCCCGCATCGCCCTTCTAAGAAGTACTCAGGGACATATGGCACAATACTGGGGCCCGAGTGGGTAAACCCTCCCGTGTCTGGGCTGGGAGACCTGAAAGAGAGAACATAGCAGCCGAAAATGGGCATATTTTTCTCAGGTTCCCTTCTGCCTCCCGTGATGACTGGCTGGATAAGGACTGGCAGGAAAATGAGCTCTTTCTCCTGGTTGCATGCAGAGACCCATTATTTTCTGGGGGCCCGCCAGGTCTTGCCTGAATAGTGCGTAGGCCTTAGTTAGAGAAAGAAGAGTTTTCTCAGTTGTAGGTTGCTAGAGTCTTGACCCGTGGCAGCAGTGGGTACAGAAGTGGAGATTTTAAATTCACTTCTTCATGCTGGAGTCTTGGCCTTCAGCCACTCATTAGATCCACATCATTGAATCTGCTGCTGTGGCGGGGTTGGCCCCACAGGTCCAGCGTTGCTGTACTGTGTTGCTAGGAGGCTTCTTGCCTCATCTTTTCCTTTGATCATACTTATCTGAAGAAACCCCTGCACCATTTTCCTTTCTTTTTAGAGCACATCTTGGAGGAAATTTTCAGTGTGTATACATGTGTGTGTATGTGTGTTTGTGTGTGTGTGTCAGAGAGGAAGAGAGAGAGAGGGAGAGAGAGAGGGAGAGAGATAAAGAGAGACAGGGAGAGAGACAGAAGAAAAGAAAAGAAAAAGGAAAGACTAGAGGAAAGATAATAGTCAGTTTCATGGCTGAGAATTTTCCAGAGAGCGAGAGAGAAAGAAATAGAGAGAGAAGAGGGGGTTAAAAAGGCCTGGAGATATTTACATCAAATCTTCAGGCTAGAATGACAATTTGTTGGACATATAATTTTATGTCCAAACTTACTTTATTTTGGTACTTAAAAATACTGCTCCTCTAAATTCTTGAAGCTAGTGTTACTGTGGAAAAGGCTAAGGCCAGTTTAATTCTTGTTCCTATATGTATTACCTGGTTGTTTTTTAAAAATTTTTATCTCTGGAAGCTCTGAACATTTTTCTTCATGGCTTGATATTCTTCCCGACCAAAGGGGGATTTCACTAGCTCTCTATCGGTTCTCCGTCCCTCAGGCTTTCTAGTTGAGGATGGTTGAACAGAAGGCCTCTTGCGGTGATCCCACAACTTCCCTCCAAACCCCACGTGTCAAATCATCCTCATGTGTCTGGAACCAAAGGGTTCCCTGGGATACACAACGTTCAGTGCCGTAGTCAGAAAAGTTCCCAGAAAACTAGAATAAACCGATCGCTCTGCCATACTATTGCCTTATCCTTTGGGTACAAGAAACCCTGATTATCTTGGTAAACTAATGTACCCAATAGACCCTTACGGAAACCTATAACATCCGAGGCTACTGGAATATGTCAGTAAAAAAACCCAAAGATTTCTAATTTCACTAAACCAGAATAAGGGGAGATAGACTATCAAAAATAAACATAGAAAGCAGTAAACTGTATAATGTATCAGAAAGCATTGACATTTAGTACATAGAAAGAACATAAAACACTTTAGGGAGAGTGGTTGCAATTTTGGACAAACTGAACAGATTTGGTCTCAATGAGGAAATGCAAAGACTCAATAGAAGGAACTGTTTTAGTTCATTTTGTTTTGCTTCAACAGAGTACCTGAGACCAGGTAATTTTTTTTTTTTTTTTGAGATAGGGTCTCGCTTTGTAGTTCAGGCTGGCCCTGAGCTCATTATATAGCCCAGACAAGCCTTGAACTCACAGAAATCCTCCTGCCTCTGCCTCCCGAGTGCTGGGATTATGGGCGTGAGCCACCACACCTGGCACTGTGGTATGTGGTTACCGGGAATCAAATTCAGGACCTTGTGTTTGCAAGGCAAGTGCCGGAACCACTGAACTAAATCCCCGGGCCAGACCAGGTAATTTATACATAATAGAAGTTTATGTGGCTCACAGTTCTGGAGGCTGGGATGTCCATGAGAATGACACCAGCATCTGGTAAAGTCTTTTTGTTGTGTCATCCCGTGACAGAAAACAGAAGGGCAAAGTCACATGACAGCAAGGGTGCAAGACTGTGCTGAATTTGCTGTATAATAAAGCTACGCTTGTAATAACGAAGCCATTCACACAGCCCATGGAATGCTGTGTGCTTTCTGGCTGCATGGAGAATGCTCATAATCACAGGCCTCCTGTGGCGAGGTGACATCTGCTGAGAACAATGTAGAGAATGCTTGTTCCTTATTAACTTGGACAGGGACCCCGGTATAGGAAGAAGCCGTTCCCTTTCACATACTCCACTGAGTGTGTGATTAAACTCCCTAAGAGTTTAATCTGTCCCCTATTTTTCAAAGTATCTTTTCAGCTGTTTTTGCCCCATAAATGGCAGGTGATGACCCCTTCTTGTGCTTCTTGCTGGCTAATAAAAGTGGGTCCACAGGAGAGATTGTCCACTAGAGTCAGACTCCCACTGGTCCCCTTGCATCCTGAATATTGTCTTTATCTCTCTTTATTCCCCATCGTTTGCCCTGACAGGTATCCAAGGGCCTGGCCATCCCCCAGTATGTGGTCATAAAATCACCATTAAACAACACAGGCTACATAAGCCATGGCTTCACCTCAGACCAGTCACAGCAACATCCACAGAGCCGTGGGAGCCATGGGGTAGAGGGGTGTCCTATGAACACTGATTTGGAACAAGTTTGTTCAGAGCTTCCACCCTCAATAGCTGTACGGGGCACTCAGGGAATCCTATTTCAGATTTACCTGAGCTAGGGCCAGAGAAAAGTAGGTGCTCCGTTCATGTTTGTCTTTAAGATTTGAAGCGCCTGTCTGCTCTGTGATTCTCCAGTACGTTTTTCTTTCCATTCATCTCCCTTCCCCTCCCATATTTCCTCTCCTTTCCTTTTCTTTCTCTGTTCCTTTCTTCCCCACTCTTTCCACTTCTGTCCTTTCCTCTTCCTTTGCCTTCCTTTCCCTTCCCTTTTTCCTGTTTAGGTCACCAAAAATACCCCAGAGTTCAAATAAATAACATTGTATTTTCAAATGAAAAGATGTGAAGAGTAAGCTCTTTAAAAATTTTTAATAAGAAACATTTTTATTACACTTGAAATTATAAAAACCGTTAACCTTTTATTGGAAAAACGAAACCTGATCCTTTATCAACTCACCTGATATGAGAATGGTAATTTGTTGATGTGTTTTTATTTTTGCAGGATGATTTAGAAAGTGCCATGGTGCCACGGGAGGTCTTGACTTTAAATACAACCAAACAGAAGAAGACAGAAAGGCAAGAGCAGTGGGCAGCGGTGGGAGAAGCACTTTAGAAATGATCCGAATGAGAGTGGCTAGTGTGTGGGTCAGCTGAATCCCGGAAAGCTGTAACTGAAGCCTGAACTACGCCATCAGGATCTAAGCAAGTGTAGGTAATACCGATACTGTCTAGCTTTGTTAAGTACTTGCTATGGCCATGCCTGGTTTATCTGCTTTTCCATGAGATAATTCCTCATTTAACTTTATACCAGATGAAAGAAGCACTCTGTGGAGAATCTGAGGACGTGGCGCTGAGCCTGTGTCCTCATCACCTGTGCCTGGCTGCCCTTCACTGACTTCCTTGCAACTGAGCCCCAGTGGACTCTGGCTTCTTCTCCAGGCTGCTCCTTTTTGTACTGGAGCTTACTTGGTTATTTAGCACGCTTCTTCTCCACTTTGATTTCCTAACCTCAAGCTGTTTGATCTCATTTTCATACTCTGGCAATGCTGCCGCAGAGCAACCTATCAGAAAGGATCCCCCCACCCCCACCCCGTCCAGTATGGGAGCCTCTCTCTGGTTCTACAATTCCTCTAAACCAGCTTCTCCTACAGATGATGTTAGCCACCAACAGTTATTTTCATTTGAAAAAATAAAATAATAACATTGCATATACATGCACATGAAGGACAAATAAACGTCTGAGACTTGGGGAAAAATATTTGTTTTCAGACGGGATTTCTTTAGAGGCATTGCTGTAAATCTTACAGATAACATCCACCTAAATTCATTGTCTGTCATTCACGTACTAAAATAACAGCTTTAGGTTTCTAAATTTTAAGTGAAGAAGTCAGAAAGTTTAAATCAGGCAGAGATGTGGGAGGACAACAAGTTCAAAGACTGTCTTTTCCCTGGCTCCTCCCTTTGGCCAGCACAACATCAAAGTTTGTGTTGACTTTGCTGTCTTCTAAACTCCACCTCTCCGTGAGCGTTTGTATTTTGGGAACATTCACCACAAACAGTAAGGGTTCCATTCTCTCCCCTAGTGTTAAGTCTGGTCCTTTGGAAGCTCTACTTACCCAAACACAGTAGTTCTCTGGTCTTTACAGTAAAGGGTGAGAAGGGATGTTCTTAAAGGAAGGCTGTTCCTTTAAATTCTGGAAGTGAACTTGGCTCAGGAAGGCCAGCAGCTCAAGGTCCAGCCCCTTAGAAGAGAGAATAGCTACAGATCCTCCATCCTCAGTCTTTGCAAGGAGACAGCTGTGCCAGCCGGGCTCTGGCAGGCTCCTGGCAGCATGGCAGGGAAGATGGGGGCTCTCCTGCTGGTCCTTATGCTCAGCCTGGCTCAGCCAGCCTCTGCACACCGGAAGCTCCTGCTGTTTCTCCTGGATGGTTTCCGTTCAGACTACATCAGCGATGAGGTTCTGGAATCCCTCCCTGGTTTCAGAGAGATTGTGAGCAGGGGAGTCAAAGTGGATTACTTGACTCCAGACTTTCCTAGTCTCTCGTATCCCAATTACTACACGCTAATGACTGGTAAGTATCACGGTTCCTCTTCTGGGGGGGGATGTCTCAGTCCAGCACAGTCCCTCAGCCCCTGGCATCGGGAATCTCATTTAAATGTGCAACTTTCCTTCGGCCCTTGGGATATAAAGGATGCTTAAGAGTCTGTGTTCTTGGCTAAAACATTTTTTCACTGTCATGTTGTTCCCCGAAGTTATCCCAAGGATCTAGCGCAGATTGTCAGTGTGGCTAAGAGAAAACTCTATCAGTAGACGATATTTGGTGATTTTCTAAAAAGTGGTTTTTAATTGTTTATGGTTTATTATTTTACAAATAGAGAAAGTTGAGCTAACTCTGTTTTCTAGATTCACGTGCAAAAAATGGACAGGTTTCCGTGTCCCATGTCATGTTTCTTTTGTCCCTTTGCTTCACCCTCACCTGTCATCCTGGAGCTGTGTTTGTTGGCTAGTTTGTCAGTGTGGTAACTGTGGAAGTTACCTTTGGGATTCCCCAGACCGAAGTCTTATTTCTGGGCCCCTTGGAGGAGCTGTTAGATCAGACTCCTCAATGCTCCGTTCCTCTCTTGTCTTTCTGAGCCAAGTGAAATGAACAAAGATGGAAATGACTGTGTAGTTCTTATTGCAGTAGTAGTTTTAAATTCCAGCATCTACAGTAAACAGGCCAGTAAGCAAAGCCAGTACTCTCCAAAACCGATGAAACTCCAGTGAGCTCAGACCGCCCGCACTGGGGGAAGTGAATCTGCCTGTCAATGACTTTTGGAATTTCTAGGACTCCAGAGACCATTCCACCAGCCTCATCCTCTGTGTGTACAATGGCTGCGCGTCCTTTTTCCTGCTCATTGCTGAATCCTCCGCACCTAGTCTGCTTTTCAGCTAACCTTTGTGAGGGGCAGCAAGAAGCTGACAGAATTTAGCAAACTGCCCAGGCAGGTTGTGAAGCATGCACGGTGGTTGCTGGCTACGCAGGACTCAGCTGTGTGCTTAGAGTCCAGGGAAAACTCTTGCAAATGATGTTCACAGACAGGGGATGAGGAATCTGGTATCTCATCTCTGATCTCTACAGAATACCAAAGTCATCAGAGTCCAGAAATATGGATATTCTTAACTCTGTGCTCTGAGCACAATGAGAACATAATAAATTATGTTAATGGGGAGGAATGAGAACTCTGGAATCTCTGACTTCATGTTTGGTTATTATATCTTCATGTATCTACACTGTACATAAAAATGTTAGAAATTGATGCTCAAATTAAAGAGATGCTTTGCAGAAATAGAAATGAAGACACGGAGAGAAAAAAATATCAGACTGTACACAAGTGAGGAATTTTTTTTTTTAATTTCCCCAACAAACAAGCAGTCTCTAAGATAAACAGAATTAACAAAAGCCTCTCTCGCCCTCCCTTGGCACGCTTCTGCCCTTGTGGGGAAGCAGTTTGCAGGCTGCCGGGCTGCACATAGCTCTTATTGTGCGTCCCAGCCCGACTTGGGCCCGGCGCTGGGAGCCTGCCGCACGCAGACCGCCCCCACCCATGGTCCCGCACAGCTTCGCCGGGAGACACAATTCATAAACTGCCACGTGCAGCTTCCTCAGTTGCAGTGGAAAATGAACAAAATCCATTTTAGGAAATCAGACTGTAGTAAGCAAAAAGGGACCATTACGAGTTCCACAGAGACACCAAGCCAGTGACAAGTCCTTTTGTTTATCAGACCCACATCCCTCATTTGGCACAAGGAGTAATTTGCACAAAGCCTCTGTCACACTGAGACACACCTTCTTTTCAGCGTCTGGGGGTTTTTGCTCCTCTGTTTAGGACAGAAGAACCCTTTTTTTTTTTTTTTGGTGGGAGACAGTTCCCAGGAGTCTCATGGAGACCTTACTCCACTTTTTTTTTCTTTTTTTTTGAGACAGGGTCTCGCTTTGTAGTTCAGGCTGGCTCTAAGCTCACTATGTAGCCCAGGCAAGCCTTGAACTCAGCAATCCTCCTGTCTCTGCCTCCTGAGTGCTGGGATGACAGGCGTGAGCCACCATGCCCGGCCCCCCACTTTTGAACCAAGTCTGGCCTGCGTACCTCACAAATCATGTTATACTTCTATATTTTCATAGGAAAAATATGTTACTTAAAATTCAACTCAGTATATAAGTTAACTTTTCCACGTCTTCTGGAAAAATACTGTACACATGATGTTCTAGAAAGTCTCGCACTTATGTACAAATGTGAGGAAGATTTATCTGTGCCTGTTGAGAAAACTCACAGCCCTGGGGCAGAATTTGCAGGAGAGGAGGTGACAGGCCGTGCAGCTCGCATCACCTTCCCCACCCTAGAACTTCCTCAGCGATAATCTTAGATTATTTTCCTAAACACAGCCATCCTTATTTTTCTACCATTATTGAATAAAATTCCTCCTTTTCACATAAAGACAAATATAACCATGGGGGATTATCCTTAAATATGGACTGAGCATTTGAGCACTTTATGAGTCAACAAAATTGTTATACTAGATCTTTTTGGTAACAAAAGATTCTCAGTTTTAGGCTTCCTCGGAATTCACAAGAGAGGTTACGATCTTACTTTATCTCATAAATTCTTGTGCATAAGACATAAAGCCCTTCGTGTTCTTCTCCTTGCATAATGAAGAATGAGGGGTTATTAGGGAAAATAAGATGCTGGCTATGCAGTTCGGAGAACTTGCTTAGAGTCCTTACAGGGAAGACTTTGGCGACCCAGATCACTACCCTCCCTTGGACCTCTGTCTCCTCAGCTGTAAAATGAAATGAAATGATCTGCCAGGTCCTAACTGGGCTGGGATGTCAGGTACCACTGGATGCAAATATGAAAGCAATCAATGAGGGGGACTTAAGAGAGTTAGGACTCACCCTGTTCTATGGTTTGGTCCCCCAGGCTTCATGCATCAAAAGGTTGGTGCTTAGTGCAGTGGCGCTGGGAGTATTGGGAACTCTTAGAGGTAGGGTTTAGTGAGAGGTCTTTGGTCATGAAGGGACCTGCCATCCGAGGGACTTGGATAGTTCTGCTGGGCTCTGTGAGCTCTTGCCAGAGTGAGGTGCTACAATACTCTGGGCCTGACTCCTCCGTGTGCTCTGGCTTCCTGTTTCAGGATAGAATTTCTACCACCCACAGGCACTTCCACCATGAGGCTATCTGCGCTCCCCAGAGACTAAACCAAACTGAGATCTTCAGAAGTATAAGCTAAATTAACTTCTTTTTTTATAATGTTATACAGCCTTGGACATTTTACCACAGTAATAAAAATATACTAATACACCACTCATGGGAGGTCTTCACATAAAAATTAAGTGAATGGCTAAAACTTACAGAAAAATTTCATAGGGGAGTCACACAGATGGTGATGAAAAACCAAGAGTTATATACATATATACATATATATATATATATATATACATATATATATATATATATATATTTAGTTTTTTTTTTTTTTGAGACAGGGTCTGGCTTTGTAGTTCAGGCTGGCCCTGAGCTCACTATGCAGCCCAAGCAAGCCTCAAACTCAGCAATACTCCTGACTCTGCCTTCCGAGTGCTGGGATTACAGGCGTGAGCCACCACGCCCGGCACTGTGGTCTGTGGTATTGATTGTTGGTGGGCGTGAGTCACCACGCCCAGCATTATATGTGGTTACTGGGATCGAACTCAGGACCTTGCACTTGTGAGGCAGGTGCCAGAACCACTGAGTTAAATCTCCAGCCCACAAGAGTAATATTTGTAAGGAAACTAGAACATCATCTAGCCCAGTCACTGCATGAAGCCACTGTGGCTGATTAATTTTTCCTTTCCAAAAACATTTGCATTAGGACAAATGTGAATAAAATTCCAATAATGACCAAGAAAATCTGGCAAGTGATGTGTTTCTGAGGATGCTGAATCTTAAGCCCTTTTAGTCAGGTATCTTTCATTCAAGCTGAGGAGGAGATACACTCAGAATCCTGATATCTATTAATATTTTAAAATAAGCAACAAAGTGTTGTGAGCCAAATTGTGCCCACGTTTACCCGAATTGAACAGAGCATTCCAATCCCTAGTGCCTTAGAATGTAACAGTATTTGGAGATGAGCTGTTTGAAAGGTGATTAAGGTAAAATGGAGCCGTTAGAGTGTGACACTATTCCACTATGATTGATTTTCTTATGGGAAAAGGAAGACACCAGTGATATGCATGTGCAGAATAAAGGCCATGTCACTAGACAGCAAGAAAGAGGCCTGTGCAAGGTGTGAGGCCTCAGAAGAAGCCAAACCTGCCAACACCTTCACCTTGATCTTCTAATTTCCAGAACTGGGAAACAAAATAAATATCAGTTGTTTAAGCCATTCGGTCCATGGTACTTGTCATGGCAGCTGAACGAACTCAAGCACAGAGGACCAGAGAGCTTTCCTAATGCATGACAGAGACAGTGGCGAGGAAAGGATCCTGAAGGTGGCTCTGACCCAGCAGAAATGGCCACAAGCATCGCAGATCTTTAGGTCTGACTTTCTGTGTGAGTTCTCTTTCTGAAGAGCTGGTGTGGGTCGACTTAATGTTAGTTAAAATGCAGCTGCTGTTTAAATGCTATTGCAATGGTTTCTGTTTCTGTTTACCTCACTGTGGGTCTTCTTGTAAAGTTATTCTGTTCTTGAGGTAAATTCGCATTTGATTTAGTGTAATTTAACATAAAATCAATGGAGGAAAGCCATGGTTTGTTTGGTCAGGTCAAAGATTTCTCAAAGGAAGAGAAAATTCTGTTTGTATTTTGAGGGATCATAATTTAATGTTGTTTTGCAAAGGCTGATGGAAACATTTGTTTGTAATTCTTGAATACTTCTGGTTAAGAAGTTGGAGAAAGTAGCCCAGAAATATCCTAAGTAGCAAAGAAGCTGGTCCAGAAAAACTAGTAAATAAAATGCAGGGAAGTCATGGGATTTGTCTTCGAAGCCTCTAAAGGTCAGTGAAGGAGCTGAGCGTGGAGGATGGACATCAGAGGCCTGATCCTCCTGCTGTCCTGGTGCTAGGCTCTGAGCCTGAGTCTTGGGCTGGCTCATGTGATCCTGAGATCTATATCAAAGGTCTCCTCAGGTCCTTCCCAGGTGGCTGCCTGAGCCTGAATATTAGGGTTTTATTAATCGTCCATCAAAGCAAAAGCCAAGATGTTAAGGTAGATTATTGTTTTAAGGTTGACTTGTATCCATCTTGAAAGTCATGCTGTAGAGTCCTAACCCTTACATCTCAGGAGGTGACTGATTATATTAGGAGGTAGAGTTTTTAACTAGATACGTTGTACAAGACAAAGTCATCAGACTGAAGCTTCAACCGATATCTCTGGTATCTTTATCAGAAGAGGAAATTAGGACCAAAGCAGGTCCAGCAGCGAGTCCGTGTGAAGACACACAGAGCAGAGGGACACCTTGAAGCCAGGCAGAAGCACTGAGGACCAAAACTGGCAACGGCTTGGTCTCTTGGACTAAAACTCCTGCAGAACTCTGACTACAAGCTTTTCCTTGGTTTGGGCTGCACGTCCGTGGTGCTTCGTAACTGGAAATTAACCAGACAAGGTTAACTAACTAGTGTTAAAGACACTAAGCTGTCCATAAAAAATGAATTATTTTTAGATGGGCCATTTGCATCCCCAACCTCACTAACTGTGAGATTCTGCTGATTCTTGCCTTGAAATCAAGGCAGTTAAGGCATTTTAGATTCCTACGGTTGCCATGATGAATTACTACAGAGTGGGTGGCTTTAACAATAAAAATCTATTCCCCCAAATCTGAAGGGTAGAAATATGAAACCAAAGCATTAGCAGGGACACCCCCACCGTGGCTCAGGGGCAAATATGTTTATGTTTTTCTCTTAGTTTTCAAAGTTGCTGCTAACCCTTGATATTCTTTGGCTTGTAGATGTATCCTGGCTTCCACATCCCAAAGTGTCCTCCCTATGTACTTTTCCCTGTGTCTCTTTTCTCCTTATAAGGACAATAACTATATTAAATTAAGGTCTACTCTACAATCCTCTTCTTAACTGGAGTGTATCTATAAACACCACATTTCCAAATGGAATCACAGTTGTAGGTACTGAGGGGTTGAGTTTCAACATGTCTTTTAAATTCAACCTCCAACACATGGTATAGCATAAAGTGTTACAGATTGACCATAGATGCCCTAAGTTCATCTATTTTACCACTTTTCAACTTTCAAAATTTGGGAACCATCTTTCCAGTTTTAATATTTTTCTTAGTAAAATGAATGAAGTGAAACTTCCCTAATAGTCTTGTTGTGAGAACAAAATGATAAAATGTATGTATAAGGTTACCATTATTAAAATTACATGTTGACCACAGTATCAGTAAGGTTAGACTAACTTACGTGACAGTAACAAGAAATTCTAAACTATACTTGAGACTTTTAATAACTTACTTTCCACTCATGTTCTTGCCTTTGATACCTAACCTGCCCCTTTTCCTCTTCATTCTGGGGCCACTCTGAAAAAAAAACGTAGCTTCTAAATGAGACATGCTGGTCCCATGGAAGAAATACAAGAGAAAATGACAAAAGCAAGGGCACAGGGCTTAAAACTTCTGCTCAGAAATAGTACAATTCAGGGGCCAGAGATTTAGCTCAGTGGTTCTGGTGCCTGCCTAGCAAACACAAGGTCCCTGGTTTGGTCCTTGGTAACCACATATAACAATGCCGGGCATGGTGGCTCATGCCTGCAATCAGTACCACGTACCACAAATGCTGGGCTTCGTGGCTCAAACCTGTCATCCCAGCACTTGGGAGGCAGAGACAGGAAGATTGCTGAGTTTGAGGCTTGCCTGGGCTACATAGTGAGCTCAGGGCCAGCCTGAACTACAAAGTGAGAGCCTATTTCAAAAAAAAAAAAAAAAGAAAGAAAGAAAAGAAATAGTACAAGTCATGCTCACTCACTTTCCATATTGCTGAACTGACTGGCAATAGTTCCGGGATGTACTATGTTCCTGCGCAGAGGAACAGGAGTAAATTTTAATTTTAATGGAATGTGTCACAAGTACCGCATGATATTAGTTACACTGCATGATAAATTTGCAGACTTTGTTGTGCTCCAAAAACTTAGAGGAAGAGAAAAAGATTTTTCAACATCTCCTAAATATCAAAAAGTAATTTAAAGTTGGAGTAGTAATAGGGTAGACCAAGAGAAGAGGCATTCCAAAGCCAAACAGTGTGTAATTTAAATGACTGGCAGAGAGTAACAGGTACTATTGGGAGTCACAGGGACTTGACCACCCCTGTGGAGAAGGTGGGACTACAATTAAATACTAAAAGATGAGTGAAAAAATTTTAGTAATAGATAAGTTTTGAGCCAACTGTTAAAAAAGGAATCTATATATTGCCGGGCGTGGTGGCTCACGCCTGTCATCCCAGCACTCGGGAGGCAGAGGCAGGAGGATTGCTGAGTTCGAGGCTTGCCTGGGCTATATAGTGAGCTCAGGGCCAGCCTGAACTACAAAGTGAGACCCTGTCTCAAAAAACAAACAAACAAAAGGAATCTATATAAAGACCGTGATCACTGGAGGGATACAGTACACACAAACTGAGGGAACTGAATACTAACAAGACACAGGAAGGATTTAAAAGACACTCACCATTTATGTCAGGATTGGAGGATGTTATGGCTGTACCTATATGTCCCTCCAAAGGCTCATGCAGTCCCTGGTGGGGCTTCTGCAGGGGTGGCAGGACCTAGAGTATGTGACGCTAGGATTCGTTCACAGGGCAATGCTAGGACCCAAGGTCCTGGGATTGAGGGTGTCAGTGCTACCTACCCTAAGTAGCCTGGATGAAACAGAAGGGATAGAAGGAGCTGTGGTCATCTTCATGCTTTGTTTCCTTCTGCCTGCCCTGAACTCTTCCTGCCCGGTGGTGCCCCTCTGCCGCGTCACCCTGCAACCAGCCAATTACGGACCGAAACCTCTACAAACTGTGAGATAAATAAACTTTCCCTCCTCTAAATTTGGGCGTTGGGAATTTTGTCTCAATGAACAAAGTAACTATAAGAAAGAGCGACAGATAAATGAATTTGTAAAGAAAGAGGAAAACCACATAATTAATAGAAGGCTTTGAAAGCTAAAGCAGAGATAGTCCAACAAGCTTCTCCTTTTCAACTTCAAACATTTGACCATTTACTCTGTGAAGAGCACGAGCCGAATTTGAAGAGCGTTCTTGAGGTAGGACTTGTGGATTGGCTGAGACATTACTATGAAAGAATAGAAAGGAAAGGAGCTTGAACTGATTCCAAGGCTAAGAGATATTCAGAAGTCTGAATAAAGGAACTCTTATTAGCAGAGATTGGAAAGTTTGAGGGGCCGTTCATTTTGGCAAGATTTATTTGGGAAGTAAATTCTCATCAGATTACATTTCAAGTGAAGTCTGATATTCACTGGGAGTTAGCCTTTTAGAAGATCAGAGATAATGCATTAGAGAATTCTAGAAACATGTGACATGGTTTGAAGAGATTGATTTGGGGGCCTCAGTACTTTTCTTGCCATCAAGCTAGTAGAAAATATTTCTCACTGTTGTACGATTAAAGCATGTTTTCTCATTTGCCAAATGAGTTTTGTTATTTAAGTTTTGTTATTTACTTCCCAAGGACACCTAATAATAACCTTCCTCATTCCCACTTAAAACCATGATCTCTGTAATAAACATGACGAAACTGTCCATGGAAGGACTCTGGGTGGGTAGGATGACAGAAGCCATAAAGAGCTCCAACCAGCTCATGCCCTGAGAAAAAGATGTGTCGCAAGTATTTGCAAAAATAATGTGTCCTGCCACATCATTATTTAAGCTCCCATCAACAGACCTCTCTACACTGACGTGCCACTTTTTAAAAAGTATGTTTCTCTTGGTTTTCACGGTGATGAGAGGGAGTTCTCATTCTCTGGCATTCCACTGCTAGGAAGCCGTTCCCTGAAGGAAGGAGTGGTGAGGGTCGTGCACAAAGCTTTAGAATGTGGTGAAAGCATTTGATTAGAAAGAAGAACAGCAATCCCTTTTCCAGAAGGTTCCTCTGCCTGGAGCCCTTGCACTCTACAAGCACAGCCCATCTCGCGGTACTCTCACCTCCCCCAAGCCCAGTGTTGATTACTAGGACCGTGTGCCTCCTTCAGAGATTTTGGGAGCCTGGACGAACCGTGCTGTCTCAGGACCAGCTAACTTACGAATACGACACCCCAAGATGGGCTAAAGTCATTTAAAATTAATTCAGAGGGAGCCTGACTCAAC
Source organism: Thryonomys swinderianus (assembly GCA_004025085.1). Lineage (NCBI taxonomy): Eukaryota > Metazoa > Chordata > Mammalia > Rodentia > Thryonomyidae > Thryonomys > Thryonomys swinderianus. Next base: position 24,171 of record PVIC010009402.1, read on the forward strand.
ACGTTAACATTTCTTCCAGACTCTTTAAACAACACCTGCTCGTGTTTCAGAGCACCCCTCTGTGAATAGGGCCATTGTGTCCTAGTCTAACCAGCCAGGAACCGGGGCAGGTCTGGGACTCCTGCAGGCACTGTGTGGAGCATTTGGCTCTTGCTGGATACTTTGCTTGACCTTAACCAGCTCCTATTTTCAGCCCTTTTGATAACAAGGAAACAGATCCGACAGGCAGGTGTTGGAGGGATATGTGGGCAGATCTCTTGAGACAAAGCAATGCCTGGGCTGAAACCATAAAGGAACTTCCAGTCCGGAATCCTATACAGAGCTCACTGCTGGAGGGAATCATTCCCCTGGCTGTCTTTAAGAGGAAGTGCTTCTGAGATTGCTCCGCGTGTGAGGCGGTCTCCTGGGGTCATGGTGAGAATGTATGCAAGTGTGTGCAGCAGGGGACCTGAACCCGGGTGCTACGGACCACAAATGGTGTGTCCCCCCTTCCAGCTGTCTTGTCCATTCACCTCTCTGCACAAGCAAAGGGTTGGAGGAGGGTGGTGCTGGAGCCGAGAGACCCCAGCAGTGGGCGTCAGGATCAGCATTCTTCTGACGATGTTACAGTCAGCTGGGATTTGCGTAAGAAGTCTTGTCTCCCAGCCCTGGGTTCCTTTTGCTTAACATGAGAGGACTGGGTGGTAGAACTCTGGAGTTAACGGTGTATTAGTGAGTGTCAAATGTATACTGGGGATGTTCTAGGTACTGGGGATGTAACTGAGATTCCAAGGACCGTTTCTAGCCGGTCACAGTAGGAACAGAGGGAAAGATAACCAGATGGGGCTGGCTCTCCATTACACCCTGCACCTTTTGCCCCTGTTATAGTCGCAGCGATTCCACTTTGGTTCCTATAATACGTCTGAAGAATGTTGTTTTCAGGGGATGCTGAGAGCCCCTAACAAGGACTCTGGCCTGAGGAGAGTTGGGGGAGCTGCTGAGAGTCCCCGCCTCTGTAGCTGCAGTGGTTGAGACAGCCAGAGTTTTCCTAGAGGAGACCTGGGCCTCGGTCTCCGGCCCGTCTGGCTTTCCCTGTATGTGTAGGGACTTGGCTTTCACAGGCGGACTTCGGAAAGCAGTCTGCATTAAGGGTTGAAATCAAAAACCTTAAGCAAACATAGGTGCTTGGGAGAAAACCTCAAATACTGTATTTTTCAGGTGCTTGTTAGCAGATTGTAGGCCCTGCCTGGAGCGTGCTCTCCAGAATCTCCCAGTCACCGCTGTGTAGCCCCGACTTGCAAGAGCATGCCGAAGGGTCATTTCTTCCTGTGCACCCTTGGCTCTGGGAGTTCAGGTCCCCTCCTTCCCTCACTGAGCATCAGTTTGTGAAATGCTTGGTCTGTAAGGCATCCCATCGTGGAACCAGCCCAAGGGGAAGCTGTAGCGATGTTGACTTTGGGGCACGCAAAGGACTGAGGACCTCAGAGAAGACAGCAGGATCTACATGCTCAGCCCCACTCTTGGGGACACCTGCCATGCACTGGGCCTCAGCTGTTCCGAGCAGCGTGGCCTGTGTGTACGAGATCAGTTATTTTCAACTCTTTTCACATGTGCTCTTCAGTCTTGGTCACAGATGTGCCACGGCGCGAGGCAGTCTGTCTTCCGCCAAGTGTCCAGCCAGTCCGTACCGTGTGGGAGGAGCCACGAAGTGACCCCTGACACCACATTTGGGGATACTGAAGAGAGCAACGGACTTTTGCCAATTGGGAGAAACGTGCTTTCTAGTTAAATAAGCAGAAATTTTAATTCAACTTTGATTAAGACATCCATTTGTGATTCAGTGAAAAACATCCATATTACAAGTCTTAGAACAAAAGATGCTTCCCAACTTAGTGTGCATAAGGCAAAATTTGGTAGTTTGGATTGGTGTTTCTTGACTGCACTGTAGGCCGGTGAGGAGAGACCGTCCAGGACTCGGGAGCCGCCTCATGGGAACCCCTGCTGCCCCACTGAAGAGTGGGACAGTGATGGTCTATGAGCCTTCTGCAGCTTCTGAAGGTCTTCTGCCCCCAGATGGGTCCCCGAAGCTACCCCTGCAGCCCAGCCGTCCACACAACTTACCTGCTGTTGGTTTACACTCTCTCCAGCACATCAGCAGAGGGCAGGCAGCCACCACACCTGGACTCAGTGTTTGCTCAGAACAGTTGTTGGCTTTTCTGGCTGGTTCAGCACCAGTAACTAGATGTGTGTCTGAAAACATGGAGTACATAATCTCTCTTTCTTCTGAATTCTAGAGTTGTGGTGCTGAATCTCATTTGTTGGCTGTTCCATGGTTTTCTAACAGTCTACCTCGCACAGTCACATACCAACCATGAACTCCCTGCATTCTGCATTTGCCCAGTCCGTAGTCACAGGCCTCAGGTTACCTCCAAAGCCTCACCCCGGGAACATCTCCTCCCCAGTGCCGAAGGTAACACCATTGCCATGTTCAACCTGGAGTCCTGAGCTTTTCAGCACTCTAGTCCTGACTTTTTCTGGCTTTGTGGGTGGGTCCAGTTTTGGTCTCTGGTGACTCCCAACCTAGTATACACTTCTGCAGCTAAGCCAGCTGGCCTTCCCCCAAACTGTGATACCCTTCTCTGCGGATTTCTGTGCGTGACTTTCGTAGTTCACTTTAGAGTGTATTTGAGTGAAATGTAACGCTATATATGAATGAGCTTGGGAATAAGTAACCAAATCCACTCTATCCTAGTTCCAAATTCTCTCAAAGACATTTGGAATTACCAAGTGCAAGATGGTTTAGAAATGCTACTACCTTTGTCTCACAGAGGAGAGCAGGCTACAGTGTCTGAGACTTAAGGTCCAAGAGGCAGCCCAGGGTAGGACTTCATCAAGTCTGGATCTCTGAGCCAGGGCCAGCGTCTGAGCTCCCTCTGTGTTCAAGGACAGAAGCCCAGTGGCTCCTTCCAGGGCCTCCAGCTCATTTTCTCAGATTTTCCTCTTTGCCTAAATTCTCATTTTTGCTCTGAAACTCTATCTAGTCTTTCATGGCTGAGGTTCAGTGGATTTCTCCTGCTTGTTTCCTTCTCTTATTAGCATTTCTTACACTGTGAAAGCCAAAGTGAAGATGAGCTTCAAAGTAGTGTGTGTTTGTGTGTGTGTGTGTGTTTCACTACGTACATCAAAAATCTAGCAGACAAAGCCACCCAGAAGATTATGAGTAGTGTTTGCACTCAGCCAATCTTTCTACCTCCTTGTGCCATGGATAATAATTGAATTCCCTAGGTCCTTCCATAATCTCACAGATTCTGATGGGACAGATAGGAAAGTCTACATATGTTGACTCATGCCTGTAATTGTAGTACTCTGGGAGGCTTAGGCAGGAAGATCACAAGTTCGAACCTGGGCTAAGAAATGATATTCTGTCTCAAAAATAAAATAAAATAAAATAATAAAATAAAATGAGCTAGAGATGCATGCATTTCAATGCAAAGTCACTGAGTTAAAGCTCCAGTACCACAAAAACAATAACAAAAAGCATGTCCAAAAGAATTTACTCTTAGCTTGTGTCAACATGCATTATAGCATTTAACTTAAAGCTAAAAAAAAAAAAGAAGAAGAAAACAAATGTGACTTTATTTTCTCAATTCCCATCTGTCTTGTGAATTACTCTTTCAAGCTGATTGGCCAACTCTGAGTATCTTGAGAATGCACCTTAGGTGCTTCCTTCAGTGGACATCCTACCTTCAAACAAGAGGTCACTATGAACCTTGTCTTCAGTTGTTAAACCTAGCAGGATGGATCTTTAAAGCATTCTCTCTCTTCTCTTCCTTCCCTCTCCTGTTTCTGTTGGAGGGCGCCCTGGGGACCCTCAGTGCTTCCTTTCCCTGATACAACTTATTACTTTTGTAAGGTCCCTCCTATCCTCCCCTGAACTCAAATTTAAACTCCAGCTTATAAGATGTTCATGCTCCAAAAGACTTTGAATGGTGGATAACAACATTGCAGGGCTAAATAATGACTTGAGATCTTATTTCCACCTATCTACCCATTTTCCACTCTCTCTCTCAGCACAGACACTGGTAACTGTACCATCCATAGTGCTGCCAGATGGAATACACTTATGGATAAATATTCTCCACTCAAGAGTTCATCAGCCACCTAATGTAAGAAGTGCTGTTCCCAAGATGACCAGAATTTGGCCTGTCTTGAGAAAGCTGGCATTTAATTCAAATGTATTTTTTAAGTCATTGAAAATCTATGGATGATCCTTGAAAGCAATTAAATATATGTTGAAGTAAATCTAATCATAGGACAGACTGGAAAAGACACAGGAACACAGAGATCATCTCTGTGAGTGTGTGAAGAAAAGTGTTTGCAGGGGTGATAGCTCTGTAAGTCCAGCCTTGGAGAAAGGGCCTTATGAATGGTTGGCAAAACACAAGCTGTGGTCAGAGACAGAAATCATGAGGAGAGTTTGGGACCCAGAGCCGGGCTCTGAGACTATTACTCTGGCTATTTTGAGAAATTTAGGTTTAAGGATCAAAAGGGACCACTCAACTCTAGGCTGAGTGCCTGCTTTGAAGATAAACAAGTCAGGTACTTTGTGTCAAACACTATATGTACTTTCCAAGAATTCAGAGACCAAAAGAAGAATGCTTGTTCCCGGAAAGCAGAGATTGAGTAAAAAAAAAAAATAGTGTTTAGAGCATCTAGAGTTTTGGAATAATAAAATCTCTGGAAATGGGCAGTGGTGATGGTTACAAAACGTGAATATGCAAATGCCACTGAAGTGTTCACTTCCAAATGGTGAAAATGGTACACTTCCTGTCATGTCTTTATACCATAGTAAAGAATAAACCCAAACCTGACTCCAATCCTCACCCCAGTGGTTTTAATGGAAATTCAGGTTCATCTCTACTGTGTTGGGTATCCCGATTGCTCTTCCTAGCCTAGGGTTATGCAACGGTCCTTGGAGTTCTGAAGACTTAGGGTGGTGGCCCTTGTTATTGGTCCACACTGGTGGTCATGTGTTTCCCAAATCTAGACCTCGTTGCTTTGAACTGGAAACCCTGTGCCTCTCACGTTGCATCTCACAGTTGTCAGATCTCCTCTACAGAGTTCTGCCACTGGGCAATGCATTGTTTTCCACCCTCATGGGACCAGCCAACTTATGTTTATTTCTGCCTCATCTGGGAAGAAAACTTTCTACCGGGGCCAGCACCATGGATGTGTGACTCATGCATTCATGCAGAGTTCTGTGCTTATAAAGATACTGCATTTGGTTTGCTAGTCCGCTGCCACCATTTGAAAATTCTCAACATTTTATAAATGAGAGAGCCCACGTCTTCATTTGTACTAGGTCCTGCCAGTGATACCAACTGGGTTGCATTCTTCCTTCCTCGTTTCTCAAAGCTAGGTTCCTTAGTCTCTTCTCCTTCAGGGATATCATCACAGTGAGCATAGAGGGGCTCAGAAAGGAGCATATTACCAGCCTCTCCAGGAGCTATGACTTCTCAAAAACAAAAACAAAAAATACCCATGCCCCGTGTACATGGGAAATACATGGGTAGAAAATATACTAGCTACTATTTTAACATGTCTAATTCAGTAGTGCATATTCTTGTACTTTTTGTCATGAAGTCTTGAAAATATATATCTAGCAATCATCCTTACAGTAGTGGGGAATGCTGTGAGTAGATGAATCCCTCTGAAGAGATTGTTACAAGAGAAGAGAAAGGAGGCAAGATGGAAGAGAAACCCTGCTTACATTTAGGAAATATGACATAGATGAAGTGATAGCATGGGTGAAATATGGATCTAAGATCGTTTCCACAAAGGCCTGAATGAAATTCAGGATGTGAGCAGGTTAGAGTAGTAAAGAAAAAGTTCAAGTAGATCATTACTATCAGAGAAATGGAATAACCACAACCAAACAGTCATTAAGTCAGAGAATATGTACTTAGTGTGAAGGTAGGAGAAATCGCGAGGGTACTGGAAAGAAAGACCTGCAGAAAAATAAATTCCACTTGGGAGTTGGGATCTTCTGTGGCTGGGAGGCTGCAGGATCTGACATAGTTGTCAATGTGCCAATTGAGTATTATACATGGGTCTGTGTAGTTGTGACCCCAATTGACCTTTAAAACTTTTGAAGTATACTTTATACAACAAAATTCATCTACTTTAAGTGTACAATGCAGTGATTTTATTATACTTGCAACCATCCCCACAATACAATTTTAGAATATTTCCATATTCCAAAAAACAAATCTTTTGCCCTAAAGTCACTCTCCATTCTCATCCCAGCCTTAAGCAACCACTCATCCTATCTCTATAGATTTACCTCTGCTGGACACTTAAATAAATGGTATCAATATGTCATTCTTTTTATTTCCCAGAAGTATCCCATTGCATGAATAGACTGCATTTGATTTCTCTTTTAACCAATTGTTAAACATTTGGGTTGTTGCTCCTTTTGGGTTGCTGTTAATCATGCTGTTGTGAGTATCTGGGTACACATCTTTGTGTGGACATGTTGTCAGTTCTCCTGGGTAGGTGCCTGAGAGTGGGATTGCTGTGCCATATGGTACTTTCACATTTTGAGAAACCACTAAACAGTTTTTTTTTTTTTCAAAAAAGTTGCACCATTTCATATTCTCACCAGCAATGTGTGAGGGTACAGATTTCTCCAAATCCTCAACAAAATTAATTTTCTTTTTTATTATAGTTACTCAAGTGAGGTAAAAGTGGCATTTTATTGTGGTTTTGATTTTTCATTTCCCTAATGACTAATGATACTAGATATTTTATTCCTGTGCTTTTTGGATATTTGATTATGCCCTCCCTTTTTTGATAAGCAGTGTGAAGTAATTACACATCCTCATTGCTGCAGAAACTATTCTTTTCCCATTAATTGTTTTTGAAATACTTGTCAAAACTCAGCTAAACATAAAAGTCAGAGTTTATTACTGAGTTCCCAATTTTGTTCCATTGATCCATAGTTCTGTTCTTACATAAGGATCAAATCATCATAAATATTATAGATTTATGGTAAGTTTTGAAATTGGGATATGTGAGTCCTCCAATTTTTTTTTTTTTTTTTTGAGACAGGGTCTCGCTTTGTAGTTCAGGCTGGCTCTGAGCTCACTATGTAACCCAGGCAAGCCTCGAACTCAGCAATCCTCCTGTCTCTGCCTCCTGAGTGCTGGGATGACAGGCATGAGCCACCATGCCCCGTACTGTGGTATATGGTATGTGGTATTGATTGCTGGTGGGCGTGAGTCACCACGCCCAGCATTGTATGTGGTTACCGGGGATCAAACTCAGGACCTTGCGCTTGCGAGGCAGGCACCGGAACCACTGAGCTAATCCTCCGGCCCGAGTCCTCCAATTTTGAAGATTTTTTTTCAGCTGTTCTGAGTCACTTGTATTTCTGTATGAAAAGTAAGGTGATTACATCAATTTATGCAAAAATTCTCACTGGGAAATTTGAAGTGGATTGTGTTGAATACATCAATCAGTTGGGGGAGTATGAACATCTTAATAATATTAAATCTTCTGATCCATGAACATGGGATGACTTTCCATGTATTCTGATTTAGTTTTCATCAACAGTGTTTCTTCATAGTTCTCAGTGTCCCAGTCTTGGATTTATTTTATTAAAACATTTCTCAATATTTTCTTTTTGATATAATGAATGGAATTATTTCCTAATTTCATTTTTCATAGTGTATAGCATATAACTGATATTTAGTGTTGACACTGTATCTTGCTACCTTGATGAATTTCTAAAGTAAGTCTCGTCGCATTTAATTGGATTTCTTAGGATTTTCTGCATACAAAGGCACACATTATCATATTTTCTGAAAACAAAGACATGCTTTCTGGAGACAGGGTCTTGTTACATAATTCAGGCTTGCCTTGAAGTCACTATGTAACCCATTCTGGACTCGAACTCATGACGATCCTCTTGCTTCAGCCTTCCGTGTGCTGGGATAACAGATGTACCTCATCATACAAACGTTTTACTCCTTTTCTAATAATGATATCTCCAACTAATCTATTTAATTATCCTGAAACTTAGGTAAGGACATTTTACAGATGAAAGAACACTAGGAAGTTTAAGTACTTTGTGTTAAGTACTTAACCAGGAAGTGAGTACATCAGGATCGGAATGGAGGACTCTGCCACACTGCTTAACATTTTCAGTTGTTTCACACTATTTCCAGTTGGTCGAGTCAGAATCTGAGAAGACAATGGATGGCCTGTATTTCTGCAGCTCTCAGACTATGTGCTTTTGTTACAAGAAGCTAGATTTGGGCAAGGAAGGAACAGAATGTGTGTTTCCCAATGTCTAATCTGTTTTGTGCCATGCTCAGGACTAGGCCAATATAATTCTCATAGGTACAACCCTTGTAAAACCCTGTAAGGCAGTCACAATAATTCTTATTGTACAGAGGAGGAAACCATGGCTCCACGATAGTAAACTACTCATTAAGCTCACAGAGCTCAAAAATAGAAGAACTCTGAGGACAAAATCCTGTGCTTCTCTCATGACATCAGATTACATTTTCCTTCTTGTTCCCAAGGCACTGGTTCTCAGAGCACCACCACCCCAAGTAACCATTGAAGGTCTATCCCTTAGTGGTCAGGTAGCTTCACTATTCACTGACATATGCCCACATACACAGACATCCACAGTGCCCAAGTCACTGCCTTTAAGGCTCCCTCCAGACTAAGCAATCTCATAGATAACTGTTTTTTAAACCCTCCTTTGTGTATCTCAATGAATAATGTGAGCAATAAATGCTTCTGGGGTTGAGTATAGAAGAGAGGATTCAACCTCAGACACTTAGCTACTTATCTCAAATGGTCAAGGCTACATAGTTGTGAAAAATGTTTTAAACAGGCTTCTTTTGATAAGCCACATCTGAGACAGTGACCGGACCACCAAGATGTCGCTCTGGAGTAGCTGGTTCTAATGACACTTAGTCGGGAGGGCCAGGGGCAGCATGGTGGTCTCAGTGAGGGCAGGGTCTGCCTCCCTACATCCTGCTCAGCCTGTCTCAGGTTGACAATTTGTAGGAACTCAATCCACATCTTTGTGTTTTTGTTCTAAATGACTTGTGACTGCTTTATCCTAAATAGTCCTTCATATTCCTTCATAGCTGTTCTTTACCCACCCCATCTTTAATCCTAACAGAAAGAATTCTTCCTTCTGTCAGTAACAATAATTTTCGTCTTACAAAAGCTGACAGATCCAAATGAAAATGGCAAACGTCACCTCGGAGGTGGCTCTACTCTTCTTATTGCTCTCCTCTCCCCAGTGCCAGCCCTCGCCCAGCTCGTGACCGGTTTTAGGGTCACAAAACAGGAACAGTTATAATGAACAAGTTTATAAACTCCATCACAAACTGTAAGAGGCCAGGTGGCACCAAATAAACCCTTGCAGTCCACCTTTTCAGGAAATTGCAGATTGGTGAATGGTCCAGAGCTCTGGAGGTTTAAAACAACTTCTTCACATTCCCCAAAGGGTTTTAGCTTTGGGAGTTTAAGCCAATTATAACCAAGAGTCTGGAAAAGTCCTCAGAAATAGCAGCTCCCTCAGGCAACTTGGTGTGAGGTAGAAGGTATTCTATTTTAGCTCAGCTTCCATTTCCAGGTGGTTTTAGTGGTCAGCAGGAGAATATGACATTTTTAATAACACGAAATAAAAAGGCAATGCTTTTGCCAAAGCAAGATTATCTTCCATTTCATTTGGCCGTATTTTATATTCTCACAGTTCATTGTCAAACCCAACCATCCCTCCCCTCACAGGAGCTCCCTTTGGAGCCACTGTCACATCCCAAGCATGGCTTCGGACTGGCTGCCGCTCCCCATCTCCTGCAGATCTTCATGTGAGGAAAGACACATGTTCTAGTCTGGGCAATGGCGATAGCTAAACTTTGTTTCCTTGGACAAAGTCATCTTGATTTTTTTTTTTTTTTGGTAGAAAAATGAGGGAATCAAGGACTCCAAGGAACCTGGCGTGGTGGCTCACGCCTGTCATCCCAGCACTAGGAAGGCAGAGGCAGGAGGATTGCTGAGCTCCAGGCTTGCCTGGGCTACACAGTGAGTTCAGGGCCAGCCTGAACTGCAAAGCAGGACCTGTTCTCCAAAACAAAAATACTCCGAGGAGTGAACTCAACTGCTGAAAGGTTCCCATTATCCTCTGCTCTTTTGATAGCTTCTGATTTGTTTCTTCCACCTGACCTTTGACCTTTTGACCTTTGTTCAGGTTGTGCTCTTTAATCCTGTGCCCTCTTCACTGTTTATGCTACCAAACTGGACCGGAAGCTCATCTTAATGCAGTTTATGAAGTCTCGTATCTTTATACATTTACTGTTTAAAACATGAATTCAGTTTTTATTTATTTATTTAGCTTTTTGAGACAGGCTCTCACTTTGTAGTTCATGCTGGCCCTGAACTCACTGCGTAATCCAGGTTAGACTTGAACTCACAGCAATTCTCCTGCCTCTGCCTCCCAAGTGCTGGGATTACAGGTGTGAGCCACCATGCCTGGCTCGGTTTTTATACATACACCTCTCCTTGTTAAGATTCAAGGTCAAGATTTTAAAAGAGGGCAAAATAGCTGACTTGAGGTAGGACTGAGAGGTTAGAAACCTAGGCCAGAAACTTCTCTGTTTAAAATTACATTCTTCATTACCAATTTCCCTGAGGAACAAAGTTTAAGTCTTTTACGGAAGTACCTAATGGACTTACACCTCTCCAGTTTGCAGGATAGTTGCCCCCACTTAGAGCCATGCAGTGACGGGAAGGCCTCTGACAGTAGAAAGCCCATGTGGGAGCATGAGGAACTATTTATTATTTCAACTCCAATCCCCGCCCCCTCCGGCTGGCTTGCTCGGCAGGTGCAGCTGCTCAGCTCCACATCTCAGCCCTGAAACAGACTGACAGCCTGAGATTGAGTAGCTACCTTGGTGGGTCACAAACAGAAAGCAGAGGAAATTAAATTTTAGAAGAATTACAAATGCATTTGCTTGCTTAGTCGCCTTATCTGTCAGTTTGCTTCTTAGCCATCTTTCTCTCTTCTGGTTCAAGTCTAAATGTTGTTAAGGGCAGAGTTTGACTTTTGCACGGAAAACATTACTTCTTCCATCACACAGGGCACAACTGAAATGCAGAAGTAGCTGTTCCCGTAGGCCAGGGGACTGATAATTAATTTCACATCTGTGAGATAATGAGATCTTTATTTTGAAATTATCTTCCTCCATTTAATCAGCAATTCATTTTCCGGAATCACTGCTCGTCAGCATTGTTTCTCCTTTAATTTAAATTGTTACTAAATTTTCTGCCCTCGAAGGCCAATGCCATTTGCTTTCACCTGTGGCTTTTTCTAAACTTGCTTTATCTCTTGCGTGAGATCCCTGCCCACGGGCCCATGGCTCAACGCACAGAGGCAGAACAGTGACAGAGCTCAGGGTGGGACCTTCAGTTATGGGCGCGAGCAGCACCCCCTCCCAGAACTGTACGTAAGACGGGGTGAGGGAACCGTGAGATGGAGGCTGGTGAAGACAGTACCCACTTTGCTTGGAGCACAAGCCTAGGACAACGTTTGATTTTGTTAAGTAGAATTGGGCTGATATTTTAGGAACATGTTTGCTTTCTGAGTCTTGGAATTTACCCCACAGAAGCCAACCTCAGATAATATTTTCTTAAGGAGACATGGCTAGGAAAGGTTTAAGACACAATGTAAACCAAGACTTGACTCCTACAATTGAAACATAAACCCAAGAGTAAAAACAAAAGACCACTGGGCTTGGATAACCTATGGCCAGGTCACACTCTTTCCTGGATGGGCTTGCGGGGAGTGCTCTCTGGGAGGGTCAGACAAAGGCCCCGTAACAGGAAGCCTCTGCTTCCATACGCGATCTCATTTGACTCTAGCATTCACTGTCAATCTTATTTTTAGGAAAGAATGGATGCCCCATCAGAGGTGGGCTTTCGTCTTGTTCAGTGCTGTGCCCAATCTCCAGGATGAATTCTGGCTCATTCGTTTATTCATTCATTAAACAATTTTCTTTTTCAGGATGGCTGCTGTGTGGACATACTAGATTTCATCACTCATTTATTCAGAAGTAGCTACCACCTTCTGTGGGCCAGGAAACATGTCCTCCAGGTGAAGGAAAGACACAAGCTAAGCAGAGTAAAGTTCCTACCTCCTGAAACTTGGGTTTTCATGAAGTGCTATAGACCACTAAATAAACACAAATGATGTCAGGTGGTAATATATTCCATGGAGAAAGTGAGAGGCTAAGGAACAGAGAGTGCCATTGTGTGAGGAAGTGTGGAAATACCTTTGTCCAAAAATTTCTTATTAGTGTATGTTAGTATTACCTGGTGATGAGGCTCATTTTGAGAAGCTCATCCCTGAACTTCACATATCTTAATCAGTTTAGACCCCCTTAATCTCATCACTCTTCTCTTTACTTCACAACTGACCCCTTCCCTGGTCCCATAAGTCTCCCGCCTGAATTCCTGTTCTCGCCCCTTTACTTTAATTATTTGTTTATTAATTTAGGGAATTTTTAGTTTTCTCATATAAGAGAACTCACGTGATATTTAGTTTTCTGAGTCTGACTAATGCCACTTAACATATTGGTTTCTAGTTTGGGAAGGTAAATTAATACACCCACTATGGAGATTGGTCCAAAGACTGAACATAGAAATATCATTTGACCCCACGCTACCACTCTCAAGCATACTAAGGACTACGTGCTATAGTAATATGTGCACACTCATGTTTAGAGCAGTGCAATACACAGTAGCTAAGCTGGGAAAACACCCTTGAGGCCACCAGTGGATGAATAAAGAGAAATATATATGTGTACGAGTATTCAGTCATAAAGGGTCATTTGCTGCAGTTGGCTTCCTGAAGGCATGGACTTTGAGTAGAGACCTGAAGAAAGTAAAGGAGCTGGCTGTGTAGACATTTGAGAGGAAAGCTCGCCAAGCCAAGGTTACAGAGGCTGCACCGACCCTCAGACACCCGTGCCTGGGGAAGAACAGGGATCAGAGACAGACAGTACTCAGGTACCAAGGGACCCGGAGAAGTCGGTGTCTAGGGGACACACTCAACAATCTCCATGTCTGTCCCCCTTTTATTAGCCAGTGCAAAGCACAGGGAGAAGGGGGTGGGTGTGTCATTCAGGGGACAATAACAGTAGGATATTGTGAACACTTGGGAACAGATTAAACTTCTACAAGGGGAGTGTGTGAAAGGGCTCAGCTTCTTCCTTATATCCAGATGCTGGGCAAGTGAATGAGGAAGTAACTCTCTCTACGTGTTCCTTGGCTGATGTTACCTTGCCACGGACCCTGTGACTACGAACCGTCTCCACGTGGCCAGCTTTTGTTTCCCGTGGCAAGTTACACTGGGTTCTGGACTGTGGGGCCCAAGTCACATGGAGTGGCCCCAGTAATTCCTCCTAGAGCCTGTTCCCCCACAAACAGCAAAGGAAAAGCCTCTAAGCAGGCACGTGCTGGGATGTCAGAGGCACAGCCTCGGACTAGTGTAATTGCAGCAGAAGGCTGGGGAGAGCGACAGGTGGACTGTCCAGGTGGGAGGTGGGGTGCCAGCGAATGACAATGCGGTGCCCAGTCTCCTGCTGCATGGGGCGCAGGGCACTGACTCCTTTCATCTGTCACATTTCAGTGCCTCACCTCTCTCAGGCAGGACCTGGCTAATGACAGAATAAGGGAGGTTCTAAAGCAGCCCTTTCCTGTGGTTTGAGTGAGCCCTTCCCACTGGGCCAACAATTCCTTGCAATGACATTGGCTCATTCTACCCACCCTCTTCCTTCCCCATCCTCCTCCACAAATGTCAGATGGTTGCATTTTCTTGCACGTGTGATTTTGATTGTCGCATGATCCGTGGACACTCGCTCCTTAACTTAGGGTGGAGTCAATATTCTCTCCTCTGGTTTGTGTCTAGATGTCACTTAAAGCCCATGTGCTCATAGTTGAGGCTTTTGGAAATAGCTAGATGTGGAGTAAGGGTGTGAAATAACTAAGTAGGTTTAGCACAGTCCTGAGTGTGGCTAATGGGAAGGCTCATCCTGGGTGTAAAGGCACCAACTGTTAGGCTGGAAGCCTAGACGGGACTAAAGACGGGAGTCAGGCTGACTGCTTTTTTCTGCATACCCTGCTATGGACTGTTTCTCCTCCACCATGTCCCTCAGGCAGCCTGACCTTGAAACCAGCTGGCTATGACTGAAACCTGTACAAACTGGGCTACAGTAAACCTTTCTACCTTAAAATTGGGGTGTTGAGATTTTTGTCCCAGCAGTCAAGAAAGTAGCTTTTCATCCGCGTGCAGCATCTTCCCCTCTGCAGCTTGGTGCAGAGAGAAGAGTGATCATTGTGCCCCATGGCGAGGCGGAGATGCACTGTGCTCAGAAGGCCCACTGCATATCAGAACAGCTCATGCTCCTGTAATGGCCCTGAGTGGGCTATTTCAATTCCCTGAGCTCCCATTCTCTCACCTACTAAACAAGAAGATACTGTAGTACTTACTGCACAGAGTTGGTCTGGGAATGAGACAAATAATGCTGTACATTTTATTTTGTTTGGTGTAGACTTGATAATTGAAACCCATTAGCTATGATGGTAAAGATGGTGCTTGGAGAGGCCTTGGTCTATTGGTTTATGGTGCTGCTTCTGGATTCAGAACACTGGAATCAGATTTCCACTTCTACAACCTTCAACTCCCCTTTGACCTTGGGATACTGAATGAATCTAAGGTTCTGTTCAATAGAAAAAAGAATGGGAGGTGCCTTATAAAATTCATAATCTTATAACATTGTGTTCCACTGACTATGTTTGCCCAATGTCTTTCTCTTTCTCTACTTTTACCCCTACATACACCTACCACTTTTGTGCACATCTGGCCCAGTGCCACTGGAGGGATTGTGGTGTGATGATTTATAGAAGACCTGGCCCAGGAGTGCTACTCCCAGGGTCCTTTCTCATAAGAAGTTCACCTGACTATAAGAGGATCTCTACTCTCTCAGTATTTGAGAACAAGATCTCATCTCAATACCTCCAGTCATAGATAAAACACATATTTAGAGACACTGCCTAGTTTCTGACTCACATGTTGATAACTTACACATTCCCATTCCTGTGATAGTTTGCTCCTTCCAGGTGGCGTAGCAAAATGCAATGGTAACCTGAAATGAAGACCTTCCTGCCATTTACTATGTTTTATTTTTCCTTTTTTTGGTGGTGATCAAACCCAGGGCCTCCCAAAGTCTAGGCAGGTGCTCTACCACAGAGAAACAGCCCCAGCCATGCAAATTACTCTTTTTAGCATTAATATATGTTTTTCTTAGTATATGTTTGCAGTTTCATAGTGATTATATTATTCTCAAGAAGGTTACCCCGTATGTAAAATATATATGCTACAGAAGTTCAGTGTGATCATTCTGGAAATCACTAAGCACAGTGATTGGCACATAATAAAAGCTGCTGTTCTTAAAGGGTTATCATCTGTTATTTTTTAGATAGGTTGAAGGTACACAGCACCTTCCATATTTCACTAGCTTGGCCTGGATTGAACCATTTAGACATCATCTGTTATTGTAAAGTTGATTACAGCAGTCTGATTTGTACCTTGTCTTATTTCAAAAGTTATTTTTAGAGCCTCTTTTAAGAACTTCTCTTTCACTATTCAGTGGAGTGGGTTCATCTGATCTTTCTCCTTCTTGTCTAAATTGTCCTAATTTTGAACTGAGTTAAATTTTCCCTAAAGTCTTAGCCTCTCTCATCTTTTTTTCAGGGCTATGAAAATTATAATCTTGAGGTCCTCTGGCCAACCTCCTAAGTGTCCTATTTGGGCGGATCATCAGTGGAAGCCCTCCTTCCTTTGTAATGTTCCTTGGGCATTTTCTGTGTCCACCTGTGGTTGATATGTTTCTTATTTATACTCAAGAGTATGCTATAAAGTCATGAAAGCCTGGGATCATGTCCTCCTAATTCTGTGCTTTTCATGTCTAACACTGTGCCTTGAGAATCACACATGCTCCAGAAATGGGTGAGTGTTAAAATACTAATGTGTCTAAGACCTTTTTCAACTTTGATTCTGTCTTTAGGGAATGTGATTTCCCACACTGGCTTGCTAGTATCTAAGTAGGAAAACTACTTTCTATTTCCTTAGACACTTTCAAATCTTCAGATTTAGCCACTTGTCTCCTTTGGAAGAATGGCAAAAGTCCTACAGTAAAATAGTACGCACTCACTGTAAGCACATAAACACTACATGTCTTAAAGATAATGTCCTTATTCCTTCCTAGCATAATTCATCTTTCATTCCAAACACTAGTCTATTGAGCACCTAAAGAGGATTGGAAATCTATCAGTACGATTTTCTTGCAATGACTTTCAGAACTGGAGATAGGTAAGAAATATTTATTATTTAGAGTTTACATGGGCGTTGCTTTTATAATGTTCCAGTGTAGGGAGGAAGATCTACCAAACCAGGGCCGAATGACATTTGTTATTTATCATTCTGCTTTTCTAGTCTTGAAAATCTCCACAATAGAGGTTTATAAAGTGGCGTCTAAGTTCCTTAGGAGGAGTAAACTTAAGCTGTCACTGTTTTTAATGCAACCTGTGTGAGTCACCACAAAGGAGCAGGCCTTAGAGGCCAGAGTAAAGCCAGACTGCTGCGGCCCGGTGCTCAGCAGCCACGCACAACAGAGACCTGCGCCTTGGTCTCACGTGATCCGCACTGGCCACTCCACACCCAGTGGAGAGCCGGCAGCCTGCGTGCGCTGAGCTCAGAAGGAAGAGGCCTCCACAGCCAGGAGTCGCCATTTCTGTGACTGCTACAGGCAGATGAACCCAGGACAAGAGAGGTGAAGCAAGTGGCAGAGACCCGAAGGACCTGGGGCAAGGCGAACAGGGCGGAAGCTTCCACCCCGCCCTGCGCTCTTCATCTGCCCTCTCTGCTGCGGGCGTCCTGCTGTTCCTTACTCCTGGTGAGCCAGGGTTTGTTCTTCCCGGGGCAAAAGTCTGCAAATGAAGGACGCTTCTTTCCAGCCTGACCACCGGAAAGAATCGTCTCCCAGCATAGGGGGCCAGAGTAAGGGAGGACTGGGGTTTCTGTCCCTTGCTGCATTTGAACATTTCCTTAATAAAGAATTTTTAAATTGAGTCTAAAAATGCAGCCTGGATCGTGGACCATTCTTCACTCTGGCTGGGGTGGGCTCCGTCCGGGATGGACGCCCTCGCAGCCCTCCGCCCTGAGGCCGGTCAGACATCCCTCCGCGCAGGACCCACGGTACTCCTTGACAAAAGGGTTCCCATCAGTTAAGTGTCCACTGCAATAACCGTTGCAAATGGGGGTAAAAACATGACCGATCTTAAAGAGGAATCAAGACAAGGAGAGGAAGAAGGGCTAATAAATACCAAATAAGAAGCAGAAGTCCTAAAAAGCTGGAGTGAAACAAAACAGGGATTGGGATGGGCGTGGAGTAGGAGACACAGAGCGGCAACATCCGGACAGGACCAGGGGGGCCTCATTTCTCACACGCAGCCGTTCGGTGTGTTGCAGTGACTAAGAGCTGTCACCCTGGTGTGTGGCCGCCAGCCTAGTTCTGCCTCTGTTTATAAACACGGCATTTTTAGCGTCTTCACAAGCAGCTCGAAGAAACCTATGCATACTCTGACAGCTTCAAACTGTCAGCATCGACTCAACAGGATTCCGGGAGAGGCTGCGAGTGGGAGATTTTTCTAATTGCCAGCAGAGGGCAGTGGCGGGCTGGGCATTTCCCATGTGCAAGGAGTACGCGTTCTTGGCATCCAGATGCCCATGCTTGGTCAGTTTCTTCTTAGTGTATCATGAGCTCTCTTGCAATCCTTCCAGCGTCCCTACTCCTGAGCAAAGCACATAGTATTGCTTTTATTTTCCTCCAAGGGAATTTGAGAGTTTGCTTTCTAAAATGCAGTGAAAATAGCATGCAAGAAATAATCTGCCTAACTTCCCCAAAGCCACTAAAAATGCATAGTGTTTGATATTGTTGTCCTTTAAAGGAGACGTAGTTGTTAGTATCCACTCACCCAGGGCCTATAGTGTCCCCAGGCACGCGCTGAGGTTTGACCTACCTAAAATCATTCCATGCTGCCTGCAAATATGAGAACCTGTTTTCAAATGAAGAATCAGCTGGGTGCATAGCTCAGAGGTAGAGCTCTTGACCGTCGAGTGTGGGGCCCTAGATCCCATCCCCCAGCACTGCGAAAAAGGGAAATGTCCCACACTAATGAGGAAGTCTAGGCTCACTCAGCCTTAGTGCATTGTGTGAGATTCTACAGGAAGGGAGCAGCAGGGACAGGCTTTGAATGTTTGCTGGTTGGGCTCCAAAATTTGTCCTGCCAGCTACATGCTTCGCACAGGTCCTGCATTCCTGCCCTTTGCATCATACCAATGTTTCTTTTATTTACTTTCAAGGCTTCCTTTCATTCCTGCTTCCTTTCATTGCTTCCTTTCACTGCTGGTTGAACTGGACAACTACCAATACATCAAAAATATGTGTCTTGGGCCAGAGATTTAGTTCAGTGGCTCAGTAGTTCCGGTGGCTGCCTAGCAAGTGCAAAGTCCCTGATTCAATCCCAGTAACCACATACAACAATACCAGGCGTGGTGATTCATACCCACCAGCAATCAGTACCATACACCGCAGTGCCAGGTGTGGTGACTCACACTTGTAATCCCAGCACTCGGGAGGCAGAGGCAGTAGGATTGCTGAGTTCCAGGCTTGCCTGGGCCACACAATGAGCTCAGGGCCAGCCTGAACTACAAAGTGAGCCCCTGTCTCAAAAAAAAAAAAAAAAAAATGGGAAAGGAGGAAAGGGAAAGAGGGACCTCTCAAAGTTCCAAATCGCTCATTTGAGTTACTCCGTCATTGGTGAGAGAAATTATCTTCAAGGTATTTTATATATGCTAAGCGTACCCAAGGAAAACGCGGCACAGCAGCCATGGAGCGCGGTGTAGTGTCCCTGCCATCCATCTTTTTATAAGCTGATCACTGACAGCCCCTGGGAGATAGACATGCATGATAATGGCTGTGATAACAGTGGCAGTGATAATGTTAACTCTCAAGGCTTACGAAACTGGTCTGTTTCTTCACGGCCACTTCCGGCCCAAACTGTGACCTTGAGCTGTCATCGCACCTGACACCTTTGGGTGGTGGCCCATGAGACCACCCATGTAGACAAAATGAGCTTTCTTTTAAAAAAATGTGTAGGATGCAGCCAACATTACATGCTCACATTAAGCAAAAACAAAGTAAGTTTTGCTTGTGAGGAAGACACAATAAAAGGTACCCAGACTTATCTTTCCAACCAAAAGAACCATAAGAACAGAGCAGAATGTCTAACTAGTGCTTCCTCCCATGAGGCAGAGTGAAGAGCCTCAGGATTCCTGGGGAAGTGGGCAGAAAGAAGCGGCCCAAGACCCATCATTTTGGTGATGCCACCTCAACGAATACGCACAAGAAGAAAACATTCAGTCTGACTTTGAGATGTTAGTACACTTAAATGCAAATTAAAATGACATTGAGATCCTATCCTGCTCCGAAAAAGAATGACCAGCATGGAGAAATCAAATAACAAATGCTGGTCAGGCTGTGGTGTGGTTGGGGGTGAACAAGGAAGCTTTCTATGCTGCTGGCAGAAATATAAACAGCACAAACACTTTGGAAATCACTATGGAGTTTCCTCCAAAAAACTGAAACTAGAAATTCTGTTTGACTCAGCTATTCTCCTTCTAGGTATCTTCTCAACAGAGTTAAAGACACATTACAGCAAGAACAGCCAAGCCATGTTTATAACAGAGCTCTTGAATACTGAGTCACAGTAGTTAAACCTTGGAAGCAGCTTGTATATCCATCAGCAGATAAATGGATGAAAAAAGTGCTATTTGCACACAATAGAATACTGCTCTGCTATAAAAAAAGACAAATGTTAATCATTTGTGGTATAAAGCATGTTATGTGAAATGAGTCAGATGTATAAGTTTAAATAGTGCATGGTTTCTCTTACGTGAGCAATCGAGTTATAATGACCAAAATAAAAGCTAGATAATAGGAAGTATGAGAGACAGATCTTTCTCAAAAGGGAAGGGGACTGAGACAGGTAGAGGGGAGCGGAAGGGGTTTTAAAAAGGAACTAAGGTGTTACAAGTATCAACTGCACACAAGGAATGGAAACATTAGGTATTACGGAAAGGGACTGAGATAGATGGAGAGGGAAAGGAGGGAAGGGAAAGAGGGACTTAAAGAAATGAAGATACATTATGTACATGCGCTAAGGAATGCATACATCATGTGCTATAATCGTGTACTGATAAAAAAGATAAGGAAAAATATTGACAACATTAAAAACTGACAAATGCTATGGTCTGAATGTTGATCCCCTCCAGCAAGTTTTTTCCCTCAAGGTGTTGGTGTTAGTGGGTAGAGCCTCTGGGATTAGGTCACGGGGGAAGGCGAAGTTCTCATAAATAGAACTCACTCCTCAGACAGACCTCCGGCCTCTTCTGATGGTTGGGATCCTTGTGAGAAACCTGGGCTTCCCAGACAGTGAATCTGTTGCCCTTTGGTCATCACTTCTGGCTCTCTTAACGTGAATAATAAATGTTTGTGGTTTATGAACCAAGGAAAAGAATAAAAAACTGCTCTTTTACTTGCTTCTTACTGAAAAATGAAGTTGGGTTCATTGGTTGGCTCCCTCCAGTTGGGGCCATTGAAATTAATTGCTAGCTCCTGCTCTAATGGCTAATAAGCTGGGCTTATCATTCTCTATCAACTCCTGGTATTAATAGTCCGGTAATAATTTGGCACTTAAACTCCTGTTAGATATTAGCTGTCAGCCATTCAAGAGTCTGTCCCAGTAGAAAAGCTTGACTGGAGAATGTGGCTTGTATCCAAGATCTCACTGTGCCTTTTATTTACTGAGTTACATAAAGTCCCTCGACTACCCTGTCCAAGTCTTGAGGCGCCCCCTCTGCTTTGGGTGAGAGAAGGAGGGGCCCCTCCACCTGCAGCCGGCAGTATGTAGGGTGGAAACTGCTCCACTGGTGTGAGAACTGCGGCCAACTTGATGGTCTTAGAGGAGACGGGGCGACTGAGCAATGGTAACATGGAAACTTCACCGTAGTAAGAGGATGAAGGTGCTTCGGGAGAGAAGTGTTTACTGAATGTCATATCTGCTCAAAACTCAAAATTTCACGAGTGCTCAAAACAAGAAATATCTCCCTTGAGGGATCTACTGTTCTTTGAGAAACCCCTAAAGAACTCAATAATATGGTGCATCTCCCCCCCACACCCCCTACAACTTTTATTTTCCATGGTGAGGATGGAGTAAGTTGTCAGGAAGCTTCTTTGAGCTTTGATTAAAAAGAGGTTTCTAGCTGGGCGTGGTGGCTCACGCCTGTAATCCCAGCACTCGGGAGGCAGAGACAGGAGGATTGCT
>PVIC010009403.1:0-11209 GCA_004025085.1 Thryonomys swinderianus
CTAGCAGATGCTTTTCAATTCTAATAATATAGAAGCAATAATATTTAGAAAACAAATATGTTGTTTCATGTATTCCCAACGTGTCCCCTTTGAGAGCTGCATGCCAGAAGCAGTTCCCCAGGTGTTTGTTAGCTGCTGCCACTGACCTGTCATTAAGGGACACTTTCCCAGTGGAATGTGGATCTCTCAGAGCCTGTTCCCGGACGTGCACTGGAAGAGCACTGCGTTGCTCTGCCCATGCGCCTGACGGGTCCTGAGTTTACTTTTGTTTGCTGTTGGGTTTTCTGAGAGGTTTGCAAATTGCACAGGCACCTCCCTTCAGTGTTCAGAGGGATGCAGGGTTTGAGGCAGGAGAGGAAGCTAAAGATGAGGGTTTAAAAGAGCACTCGGTGGGCAGGCAGACGGGAAAGAGACCAGCACTCAGGAACTGAAAGGAAGGCAGGTTTACTGGCTAGCAGGGCCAGTGGAAGTCACCTTCCGGAGCCTGAGCCCTGATTCTAAATCTGTTTTTACATTTGAATTGCTCTTCGGGCAGGATGGGGAATGAGCAGGATTTTACAGGAGCAGAATGTGGCACAGGGTGGAGGTACAGCCAGATGTGGCTCTTACAGCTTACCTCTAAGACACAAGGAGGCACAGGCAGCTGTGTTTTAGCAGTTCATCTCCCGGGCACAGTGACCTCCGTGGGTCTAGCAGGAGGGACCAGCCCTGGACAGTCAGCCTTAAACTGGCAGTCTCTGCCACGCCTGGGACTGTGAGTCTCTGCTCTGTCTTTCGTTTCTTCACTTCAGGTCAATAGATCAGACACGAGCAGATGGACCCAACCTTTGATTTTGCCCCCCCTGACCCGAGTCAGGATACTGAGGCCAGTGGGACCAGAGGACCTTGTCCTGGGGCAGGAGCTCCCTCCTGGAGGCCAGGCCGGGGCTGGGGCTGGATCCTGGCTGGGCCTTGCAGAAGCCCAGCCTGGGGGCCCCATCAGCCCCTGAACAACAGAGAGGTTTGAGAGGGGACGGGGCAAGTAGGGGCGTTGGGCGGATGGGCGAGCTGAGTTCCTATTCTCTCTTTCCAGGAACCATCTAGCACTTCCTCGTGCAACTGCATGAGCCAAGGCTCAGGGATCTCTTCCCAGAAGGCTGAGTAAGTCCCAGCCTCTGCTTCCTGTGGACCACCTTGTGGCCTGCATGGCCACTATCTGGC
Source organism: Thryonomys swinderianus (assembly GCA_004025085.1). NCBI lineage: Eukaryota > Metazoa > Chordata > Mammalia > Rodentia > Thryonomyidae > Thryonomys > Thryonomys swinderianus. The sequence goes on from PVIC010009403.1 coordinate 1,201, forward strand.
CTTTCGGAGAACCAGGGCTGTGTCAAAAGATGCCCACAGCTGTGGTGCTGTAAGTCAGAAATCAGGGGATACTTGCTTGTCTGCTGAGGTCGTGGTGGGCATATGTAGGCCATGGGTGGTGTGCAGAGGAGCCTGGGTCCCTCTCCCACCTTGGGCCTAGGGCAGGTCTGAGCCAGCATGTGCAGGCTTTGAATGGGTCGGCTCACAATGATCAGGCAAGCTAGAGGGAGACACTGCTCTCAGCCTTGGAAACACAGCTACACAGTGAACCCTGTGCAGTCAGTGAGGGATGGGTTCTGGTCACAGGCTGGACTTTGAGGGGTGGGGCATGGCCGAGCTGCCCATGTTGCTGCTCTGATTTTTATAATTTCTTTCCTGTCTAAAAAAAAAAAAACTCTCAAAGAAGAGAAGGGAAGGGAAGGGAAGAGAAAGGAGAGATCTTTGTCTGTTTCTTCTTAAAATTAAGCAGGGAATTTAGCTCAGAGGTTCCAGCATCTGCCTGGAAAGCACAAAGTCCCAAATTCAATCCCAGTACCACATATCACAGTGCTGGGCACGGTGGTTCACATCTGTAATCCCAGCACTCGGGAGGCAGAGCCAGGAGGATTGCTGAGTTCGAGACTTGCTTGGGCTACACCAGTGAACTCAGGGCCAGCCTGAACTCCAAAGCAAGACCCTGTCTCACAAAAACAAAAACAAACAACTAAGCAGGGAAGGGTCCTTTCCTCTCACTACCAACCAGCTACAGGGAGGAATAAGTTCCTGTAGCCAAGTGTGATAGGACAGGGGTCTCAGAGGGTGTCTGGTGTCTTCCATGCCTCCAAGGCCAAGCACCAGGGTCAGAACAGAGCCCCAGTCCCACTGCACATGGTGGTTTAGGGCAACACCAGGTCTCAAGGATTTTTTTTTCATCTCTCTCCATCCAAAACTTACCTACACCCACATCTGGCCCATATCTCTAACATACCTAATCCTTGACTGCTGCTAAACCGAAATAAGTTGGAAGAAGTCAGTAAAGCTTCCCCGTAGGTAGGAAGCAGACAGGGAAACCATAGCTTGAAGATGTGCTCCGCCTTATTCTGAGTCACCCAGGCCTTTACACTCTAGGCTGGCTTTATAGCTTTAAGGTCTGGTCAGGGCTGTCCAAGGTTTATCCCCAACTTTGCTCCCTGACTGTTTTTTTTGGTTTGTTTTGTTTTTCTTTCAGGCCTATTGTAAATGAACTATAGACCAGACATGTTCATGACTTTCCACAATGTCAGGGCTTATTAACTAATAGTAAGTCAGTTTGGCCGGCCTCACCAGGCTGAGTATTCAGGGTTCATTTGCTAGTCAAATAAACCGGCAATTGCAAGTTTTCTTGTTCCAGTCTTGGCTGCTAGTATCTATGCCAGTCAAGTTGCACATCGCACTTGACATAGTAAAGTAAGAGTTTCACAGTGGCTGAAAGAGGGCAGGCCATGCCCATAGGGTTCAAAGCATGGGAACTGAGCTGGGCATGGTGACTCACACTTGTAATCCCAGCACTTGAGAGGCAGAGGCAGGGGCAGAGGCAGAGGCAGAGGCAGAGGGATTGCTGTGAGTTTGACGCTAGTGAGCTCAGGGCCAGCCTGAACTGCAAAGTGAGACCTGTCTCAAAAAAAAAAAAAGAGTGGGAACTGAAAGCCAAGGCAGACTCTACAGAGGAGAAGCAAGCACGGAGAGTAGCTATACACCAGGCAGGGCCTCTCCTGGTAGGAAAGGGGCTTGTTTGGAATTTGAGCTGGTTCCAAGTCAGGGTTTAGGCAGTGGGCAGCTGAGGGGCTGCTTCAAGCAGGGAGATCCAGCGGAAGTGGGTGGCAGGGGACCTGAGCTCATGACCTGCCGTCCTCATGATGTGGTCTGCAGTGGCTTGCAGGGTTGGTGTGGCACCACACTGGTGCCAGGTATCCTTCTTTTTAGTAGATCCAGGTGAGAGGTAACAACATTTGTTGGTTTGGTGTCTCTGATAAGTCCTGGGCCTGGTGTGCTGACATGACTTAGATGTCCTATATCCATACATCCTTATAATCTGATAAACATACGAGTACAGAATTTTTTTTTTTAAAGACAGGGTCTCGCTTTGTAGTTTAGGCTGGCTCTGAGCTCACTATATAGCCCAGGCAAGCCTTGAACTCAGCAATCCTCCTGTCTCTGCCTCCCGAGTGCTGGGATTACAGGTATGAGCCACCACGCCCGGCACTGTGGTATGTGGTGCTGATTGCTGGTTGATTGTTGGTGGGCGTGAGTCACCACACCCAGCATTGTGTGTGGTTTCCGGGGATTGAACTCAGGACCTTGCGCTTGCAAGGCAGGCGCCAGAACCACTGAGCTAACCCTCGGCCCACGGGTACAGATTTTTATGAGCAACATTAATTTATTTATCATTTTATGCCTCATCACTGTGCTGCACAGCTAAAAGCTATTTTCCCATAATCTTGGTGTGTGCAGCACCTGTTTCCACAGACATGTTAATAAACCATGAGGTGTCCACAGTAGCACCCGGACTGAAGCAGACTGCTGTTTGAGAAACTGAAATAACTGAGACTTCAGCACATGGGAGGCTGAAGCTCAGTTGGAAGTTGAAGCCCAGCCTGTGCAACTTAGTGATTTAGCAAAATTAAAGCAGGCTGGGTGTGTAGCTCAGAGTCATGGCCCTGGGTTCAACCTCTAATACTGAAAAAAAAAGTCAGGGCAAAGCAGAGCCTGAAAACTACTGTTCTAACACATGGGGTCGCCCACTTCAGGGCAAAGCCTGCTATTCACCCCATCACTCTCACATCCCAAGAACCTGAAAACTCCTAAAACTCTATAAAGCGACCTAGTTGATAAAGAGCAACAGCTTGACTTTAGGACAAAGAAAGAGATGGATATATTCAACGAGTATTTCTAGGCAAAATGGCCCAGACCATCTATCTTAATGGACACCTACAAGACTGTGTATACAATATCCCGCAGAGCAGCCCATTCTGGGAGGCCCCACACCCCGTTTTTTCTCCATTGTGAGCTTCATGCCATCTGAGCAGGCACCTGTGCCTCCATGGACACAGCCTGGCAAACTTTTCTGCTATGTGAAACAAGAGAAGGACTTGCTCAGGCCAAGCTGAAGCCCCTCTCCTTCTCAGAGGGACCCGCTCGCCCATCCAGAGGAAAATTGTGCACCGGTGAAGTTAGTGTTGCCGCACAAGGGAGGGAAACGTCTGCTTAGGTCTGGGAGCCCAGCTGCTCGACTTGGCCCAGCTGGGCCCACTAATCACAGGACTTGGGGGTGTCGATGTGGAGCCACAGGCCAGCAGGCAGAGGCAGAGACCCCCCCCCACTCCGCATCTAGTGCTTGCTGGGGGACCCGGGCCCCTGCTATGACCCTCCCCACTCTGCCCTGGGCATTGCTATGCTGTGGTCCATGTCTGGGAATATTGATGGACACTCCATGCCCACCAGGACCATGCCAGGTGTTCCCACAAGGTGGCCCTCACAGGTGCGAGACCCAGCCCTGGCAGAAGCCATAGAGGGTAAACATTCCAAGTCAGCTTTTGTGGTGGAAAATTTCTGATATCAGCATGGAGGGAGAGAAGAGAACAGTAAACAGATCACCTGTCACCTAGTTGCAACTGTTATCAACGAGGGCCTCTTCTGCCTGCTTCCCTCTTGCCTCCCAGTGGGCTCAGTCAGCAGTTTTATGGCCTCCTCCCCAGTGCAGTCCTGGCCCTCAGCCCACTTCCTGAAACACGGGGAGCATGACGTGGCTTTGTGCGCTGCTCAGACGTGTGAGCGGTATGTGTCCCACTAACCTTCCTGGGGCTCCTGATTGTAATTTATAACTCGGCTGCTTTCATGCCTCAGCAACCTACCCCAGAGCAAACGGGTGAGCTATGTGCTCTGCTGACAGGTTGGGTGGGCCTGAAATCAGCCTGCTTTCTACTGTCTGTCTGAGGAGCGAGCCCTCTGCGGGCCCAGCATCCCAGAGCTGGACATATGGAGCCCAGCACTTCCCAGAAGCTGGGGACCCTGTGTGCATGTGCCAGGCTGCACCTGCCCTCAGAAGGCCCCACAAAGACCCAGGACACGTTCCCACACGACAAGCTGCTTTTTAAAAAACAAGGGTATTATAGTTTGGTGTCTTACACAGTGGCGGAATGACCAGGCATGACACAGCCATGGTGCCAGTTTGCACCTGGGATGCGGTGTTCAGAGCGGGAAGCCACATGGGGCCCTGCAGAAAGCAACAGTGAGTGTGAGGCTGCTGGGGCCTCTGGACTCAGACTGCATGGTGCAGCATGAGCGGGGGCCACTGTGACTCCTGGAGTCATTCCTGCAGATGGTGGCACTGGGGACGGGACTCAGGGCTCTCATCAGTGGTCACCTGCTATGCCAGGAGGGTGTCTGTGGAGGCTGCTGTGGCTAGAAACTGCTCGCTGCTGCGTTTCTCACAGGAGGAGGTAACACAGCACGGGCTAAACTGTCTCATGCTATCCTCCCCCACAGGCAGCCACTCAGTCTCCCACCCAGGGGCACCAGGCGTGTGCAGAGCAGGCCACCCCAGGCCAGAGCCTTAGGGCCTGGCACCCACTTCAGGAGCCTTGGAGATCGTGCTTGTTGACAAGTGCACATGGGTGCACACATAGACATACATGCCCATGCTTCATGAACACATGTGAGCAAGTGCACGCACACGTTTGGGCACACTCACACGAAATATATCACAACTGGCCTCTGGGGCCAGGGCAGCTGGCTGTGGAGGGGCCTGAGCTGAGGCAAGGAGCATGCTGGGAGCCTCAGCCCCTGGGTGCTCTGTGGATGAAGCCAGGGTCTGGAGGAGGCTGGAGAACGAGGGGCCAGAGACCCTAAGAGACCGGCTGTTGGTTCTTTTCAGGAGTCTATTTGAGGACAAGGCCTCCACAGGCATGGAAGGTTTGAAGTGTAAGAGGCACATGCATCAGCATAGCCTGAAACCACCAGCAGGGGGAGCCATTGACAAACATTAAATTGTGGTCTAGACCCACTGGGCCACCTTGCTCTCCCCAGCAAGGCCCTGAGACCATAAGGCAGGAGGCACCTGTGCGGGACTCCCATCCCACACTCTTCCCTGACCAAAGGGTCTATAGGCCAGGCCCTTCCTGCTCTGGGCCTCCTTTCCGCTGACTGTGGGTCTCGGGACACCTCCTGCCCTGGCTGTCCCTGTGGAGAGAAGAGGGCCCTTGCACTCACAGGAGCAGGGCCCATCCAGTGAGTGAGAGGTGCCAGCTGTCTGGGGTCTTTGGTGCGCCTGTCGGTAGCCTACTCCCAGGGCTCATGAGGAGAGGGCAGAGCGGACCCTTAGCTGAGGGCTGTTAGGCCCCACACAGCCAGGACTCTGGGCTGCGCTCTATGAAAATCTTTGGTTGTTCTTACTTTAAAATGAACAAGCTAAACCAGAACCACTATGAAAAGCTGTTTCTAGCCCCAAAATGTGTTACTCATGATGTGCAGCCCTCTAGGACAAAGCAGGTGAGGAGACCAGCCCTGACCACTGGGCGATGTGGCTTGGATTCACCCAGGATGTTGAATTCTTGAGTTTTTTCCTCAGCTTCTTTTAGTCTTTGTAAGTCAGTGCCATTTTGCAGGATGATGGGAGAAAAGCAAATTTGACCAAAGGGCACAGCTCTGTCTCTTATGCTTAGGTCACAGAGGAAGAGGCCTCTGGCTGACAAGAACAGGCCACCAAGCACGGCTGGTGGGCCAGAGGCCAGGCCTTTAAAACTGGGGGGCTGCGCAACCCACCACACCCAGAGCACGATGTCCACATAGGGCAGTGGCCTGGTGGTGGTGTGGGGGGGAGCGGCAGCTGCATCCTCTTCCCTTCCCTGAACTGCCCAGGCTCAGGGCAGCGCTGCCAAGGTCTGGCAGCCTTCCTGCTGCTGCCACTGACCACTGGACAGGGTTTGCATCCCCTTGGCCATGAGAGATGGTGGAAGGAAACACAGAGAGGTGCCTGAGATATGAGCCCTTAACCATCAGGAGCCCCAGCACTCAGGGATGGTCCAGCAGCCCCAACCCAAAGGCACCTGGGCATCACTGGAAACAGCCAGTGCTGAGGAAGGAGCTGTCACCTCTCCAGCTGCATGGGGTCTCCAGGCTCCCTTCCTTCAGCTTCTCCCCCGGGGCTGCTCAGGGCTGGGGTCCCCTTGCTGACCTCAGGCTCCTTGGGGTCTTGCTCAGCCTCCCCTGTTAGTAGGAAACCCGGCCTTGTGTAGACCCAGGTCACCTGCAGAGCACCAAGGTCGCTTTGGAGTTCCACATCTCCCTGGCTCTTCCCAGGGGAGCCCTGGAGCCCGAAGGCCCTGCTCCTCCTGCTGGGGGTATCTTCTCCTGCCCCAGGGGCACTGAAGTTCACAGATTGTGGACTTGGGAGGGGACCCTGCACCCCCAGATGAGAACAACCACCTTATGTATGGGGCTGGGCACAAAGCCAGCCTTATCAGTGAGTTGGCACTGGCCCTCTCCTTCCTGCCTAGAAGTAATCTTTCCCCACCTTGTTAGTGTTTTCTTTGAAAATAAATGACACAAAATTTTGTACATATCCACAGAAGAAAACTGGTCACATCAAATGCTGACAGCTCTCTGGAGGTTTGTGGCTGGCCAGGCTCACTTTCTTCTTCCGTATATGTCTTCTAAATTCTCGATAATGAATATGTATTGTTAAGAACAATCAAAAAATACTGGTAGTGATAATCTCAAAGTTCATGATTAAATGTGGCCATCACCAACAGGCTCTGTGCCCAGGAGGCAAAAAAGGAAAACTGGGGAGGCTGGGGGGTGGGTGGTGGCCCAGATCAAGGCTGACTTTGGGAGCCCAGCATTGGGCCTATCTGACCCTGAACTCACCACGTCCCTCACACTGCCCCATGGAGCACCTACTGGGTGCTCTTGTCTGTCCCTGGCGCCTGCCAGGGCCTTGGGAAGGCATTGCCTTCGTCTCAGCCCCGGATGGGACATGCTGACTTTCTACACATGGTACTGATCCTGGACAAGATGTAGGTGTTGGGTTCCACATTCCACAGACGGGCCCTGGGGTTTCAGCTGGGTTTCCATGCTGTTTCTGGAGCATGAGGTGAAGGAGAGCAGGCCCCTCTCCAGGAACCTGTGCTCTGGCCCATTCCTGGTCCTTCCTAGGAATTGAGAAAGGAAAGGCCATGCCCAGTCACTAACCTGAGGCGGGACACTTCCTGGCCCCTCTGGTCACTGATTCACTGCCAGTGAATCTGGCGTTGCCCCAACCGACCCACCCTGGGGGGGATGAGGATTAAGGTCACCAACAAGGCTTCTCTAAGGAAGATCTGCAAAAGGTTTGAACAAAAGCTTTTATTAATTTATCTAATTAAAAACAACTGAACTGAGTAAAAACGCCTCTTGAAACCAGGTTCCTCCACTGCAGATCAGCAGGTGGCCCCAGGGAACTTTTGAGCGGAGATGAGCACCTCATGTAGCCCAGACCACAGAGCACTTACTTGAGGGTGGCCCTCCTGATTTCTTTGCAAAGCTTGGCAAGCCCAGCGCACCACACTGTGCCCCCTTCCCCTCTTCACAACCAGGACCCATGTCGGCACCTCAGGGGCAGCACACATCTGACCCACAGCAGCCACCTGGTGGGAAGTCTTCTGTGCAAAGAGAGGTGCTGCTGCCCCAGCCCCAGCAAGTCCAACCCCAAGTCTCAAATGGCTCCACAATCCTCCAGCTGAAGCTCATCAGCCCTGCTACCAGCTGTCCTGGCTGCTGAGGCGGGACAATGGGTGGCACTCCTGCTTCAGCCCCTGGTGTTCTGAGGTGGTCAGAGCAGTGGTGGCTGCTGGGCCTCAGCCCCTCAGTTCTGGGGCTCAGGGCTGACAGGCTGGAAGCAGGACAGTCCCCCAGAGCCAGGACTCCCATGACGGCTGGGGCCCTGGTCCTGGGCTCTGAGTCTTGCTCTCAGTTGAGGAGCTGGGATGTGGAGGTTGAGGCCCCTTCCTGCCCTAGTCTCCCAGGGAAAGCCAGGATGTGTCGTAGAGGCCATTGTACAAGAATGTGAACTCAGTGAACATCTGCTCCTCCTGTTGTGTTCTTTCCTGGATGCCCAGTGGGCAGTGAAGCAGGTGCTGCAGGTGGTCTGCTTCCAGGGTCATCCTCCGTATCCACACCTCATCCACTCCAGCAGCACTCTCCAAAAGACCTCAGGGTGTAAGCTGGGGTCATTTTCTGCAGGTGCCACTTGGGTAGCCCACCAGGCAGAGCAGATGCAGGCTCAGCAACCAGGCCTCAGCCTCCAGGGATCCACCGGCCACGTGGTACCCAGCAGCTCCAACAGCATTGGCCCCTCCCAGGCAGGATTCCCTCAGGGATGTTGGCCTCAGAGGAGGGGGCTAGGCCAGTGGGAACAGTGAGGAAGGTCAGACATATCCCAGGGAAGTGCTTGGGTCCAGTCTTCATGCTCAGGGTAATTCTCTAGGGTCATCACCCCAGGAGGCCCCATGAGCACCATCTCTGGCTCCTGAATCACGGGTGAAGAAGGCTCTTGTGCAGGCTGCCCAGGGCCAAGCTCTGGTTCTGAGGCCTCTTCTATCTCGAGCAACACTATCTCCGTTTCCTCCCACTCCAGCCAGGTTTTGAAGTCCTCGAAGACAGATACGAAGCAGGTGAAGCAGACCTCCAGCTGGCTTCCATACTTGACCTCATACAGCCAGGAATCATAGAGGTAGGTCATGCCTTCTCTGCTCTTACGAACCATCACTGGGGGACACATGGCCACGCTGCTGCCTCTGGGCCCAACAGCAAGGGGGTGCTTGCTGGGGACTTCTGCGCTGGGGGGATGGACAGGTGCTGGAAGGTGTTTCTTGTTCAGAAATTTGGGAGTGAGGCAGAGAAATTGGGTCTTAATTGAGTGGGGACCCACCGAGGCTGGGAATTCTGAGCTTTTGGAAACTTCTCCAGCTGAGCAGTGCTCCAGTCTCTGGGGAGGCAAAGCAAGCTGGGTTAGGTGCCCCCATGGGGAGTGGGCTGTGGGGTCCCTGGGGGGGTTCTGGCCCATTGGTGGGGCCCACTTGGTTTGAGTGATGCTGACAGGGCTCCCGGGCTAACTCCCAACATCACTCATTACCCTGACCCTGTCAGAGCCCAGTGTCCGTCATTCTGGCTCAGGGAGCTCAGGACCCGGAAGAAGGAGTGAGAACCCTCCCTGGCCCCCTTGAAGAGGCCCATGAGGACAGGGTATGATCCCTCTCAGACTCCAGATCCCTGGGACCCTCCCAGGGACCTTACCTTCCAAGCCTGGAGCCTCGGCTCCTGGAGTCAATGAAGGGGACTGGCCCGTTGAGGCTTTTCAAAGGGGATGATGGTGCCCTAGGAATATTAGCATATCTCCCATGAGCCCCAGCTCCAGGAAGAGAAAGTGCTGAGTCACCCTGAAATGGCTACCATGTACGAAGGGCAGGAGATGAGGTGTGACCCTGGTGGCTGGGCTGCTCCTCTGGCCCCTACAGTTGCTATGGCTTCCAGGGCTCCTGATCACTCTGCCTCATGGGTCACAACATCCTATTCCCATGGCTACCACATTTCTAGTAAAATTTTTCTTAATAAATTTTGCAAACTGATCCCTTGTCAATTCACTACATTTTAAACAGTTTTTCCTTTATGATTCCTGTCTTCATCATTCACTCTTTTAGTCGTCCAATGCATGCATCTCCTTGGTGAGAAAAAATGTTTTGGTTTTATAAATAAATAAATACCTTCCATACCCTCATGCAGCAGCTCGAATTCATTTTCTCCCTGGTCTTTCTCATGTTTGTTTCTTTTGCATGGTCCTTATTTAAATGGAAGTTGCTTTTATTTATAACGAAACTATAGACAGAGGACTTTTGTAACTACCATATTAACGGGACAGTTCACTCCTTCTTTCCAAACTTTGGACTGAGGCACTCAACTGCCTCTGGGCTGTGTTTCTCAGCAAATCTGAAATGGCCTCCAAAGTCTTCCACGTGTG
>PVIC010009403.1:11309-45782 GCA_004025085.1 Thryonomys swinderianus
AAATACAGCTAGGTGAAAGGAGGCCAGGAAAGTAAGGCTTGAAAATTGTATGTTTTTTTTTTGGATGGTACCAGGGATTGAACTTGGGCCTGTATGCTTCCAAGGTAGGTGTAGTACCACTTGAGCTAAATCTCTGGCCCAGAAAAATTGTACTTTTAAAGAAAAACTGCAGCTTCAGAACACTGCCGTTTATTTACTCTCCAAACAGCACACCTGGCCACATCCCTTCACCTGCATGCCCTGTTTCTTCAGCTTCCTCCAGTCAGCACCCAGCTGCCGTGAACACAGCCTATGTGACTCTTCTCCGTTTTTGAGCCCAAACCCGTGTGATGGCTGCACTGTGACCCGGCAGACAGTGAGAACACATACCCAGGTCACCATGGGGGTATCAGCCTTTAAATGTGTGCCCAGGGCCGGGATTTAACTCAGTTGTCTGGCATCTGCCTGGCAAGCCCAAGGTCTGGAGTTCGATCCCCAGTACCATATATCACAATACCAGGTGTGGTGGCTTATGCTACTTAGGAGGCAGAGGCACGAGGATTTTTGTGAGTTCGAGGCTTGCCTGGGTTACATAGTGAGCTGAGGGCCAGCCTGAACTACAAAGCGAGACCCTGCTCAAAAAAATTTTTTTAAAAGGGCCAGGATTTAGCTCAAGTGGTACCCTACCTACCTTGGAAGCACAAGGGACAGAGTTTGATCCCAATTCAGGAAAAAAAAAAAATCCTGCAAAATTATTCTCCTGTGTTTTCTTCTCCTAAACTGTTTTGTTACCTCTGTTGCTCAACTTAATTTTTCAAAAGTCATCCTTGGTGTGCCCTGTGACAGTTGTGTGAGAGGCCACCTGAATGTCCCTCGAGGCTGTGTTCAGCCCCTAATAGGCATCTGATAAAGCCCCACCTTCATAGTCAGCCAGGAGGTGCCGGGCTAATGTCAGACCCCACTGGCCACTCATTGGGTCGGCTTTGGTTAGGACTCTGGGTCTTTACAGTGCCTCCCAACCCCATTGTGGTTGCTCTGACCAGCCACATGGAAAGCTGCAACCTGGCCAGTGCCAGGATTTAACCAGGAAACAGCATCCAGGAACTGATGTGCCAGAAACTGCCTTCCAACAGCAGAGGTGATTGATTGGGTGGGATGGCTTTTGAATTCATAGCAACCAGCATGAGAAATGAGAAACCTTGTCCAAAACCACTCAGGTTTGAAATATTAAAACAATAATAGCAGCAGTTCTCGGTCCTCCACCTAACCTCAGCTGACTTCCCACCCAGGCTTTCCTCTCAGCCCTGAGGGCCTGAGGGTTTCGGGAGCCGAGTCCCTGTCCCCCAGCCAGCCTCCTTGAGGGACACCACATTGCCCTACCAAGAGCCTCGGTGCTCTAGTGGCTTGGCAGGGCTTTGTCCAAGCCCTTTCCAGCCCTGAGCTGTGACCCTGTGATGGCCTGTGGTGAGACTCAGTCAGGGGCTGGCAGAGAAGTGGGGCTCCCTGCGGCCGAGCTGGGCTGGGGCACCCATAGTGCAGTGAGGGTTGCTTCTGACTCCTGCTTGCTGGTCCTTGGTCCCCCACGGCTCACTGTGCTCCTGGGTGCCCCACCAGCCTCGGAGAGTCCTTTGTGGTGGACTTTCTTGTTTTCCTGGACGTACCTCCCAAGGGGCCTCAAATGGAAAAAGGCCCATGGGCGATGTCAGTGGTTAGGACGAGGTTGCACCAGATGGGACTGGTGTTCTTCCAGAAGAGCATAATTGAGCTAGATGTGGGGGTGCAGGTCTGCAACCCCAGCACCCAGGAAGGCAGAGACAGGAGAAAGACAAGTTTAAGCCCAATCTGGGCAATGTATCAATTTAATAAGACCCTGATTCTGAATTCGTGGAAGAGGCACTCACAGCTGGAGTCAAGTAAGGGAGGGCAGGGAGGAGGGGGAAGACAGCAGTTTAAGTAGCCCCGCCCTCGATGTAGCTGGGACCTGCGTGGACCTAGCGCCCTTGAAGCCCGTTTTTTCGTGGAGCGCACGGCCTCAGCCTCGGTGAGCGCCAAAGCAGTCTCAGCTGGCCCCGCCCCTCCACCGGGGTGTGTGGGGTGGGGGCGTAGCTCATCTCTTCTAGTTAGCGCTTGGAGGGCGTCTGCGTCCGCTGGGTCGGTGTGGGGACGCATTATGTGGAAGTTAGTGACGTGTAGTCCCAGGCTATTCCTCCTTTCCTGAAGCAACCCGACAGCCACGGAGGCTGAAGAGACAATGGAATCCTTTTAGGAGTTCCCTGAATATCATAAAATGATCCTGGACTGATTGAACAAGAGCAGGACTGCTTTCCCGACATTACCCTGATTGTGGATGGGTACCATTTTAAGGCCCATAAGGCTGTTCTGGTTGCTTGCAGTAAATTCTTCTACAAATTCTTTCAAGAGTTTACTCAGGAACCTTTGGTGGAGATAGAAGAACACGGAGCCGAAGAATTGATGAGTATGACATCCCCACTGAAAAATGAAAACCCCATAAAGGAAATTAAGACATGCCTTAAAGAACTTGAAAATGTAATACCAACAGGTAAAGAAAAGAATACTGAAAATGTTAGAGACTGTTACTGTGGAATGATACCACGGAGAGAAGAGGTTTCATCTACTTTACATACCAGTGATTTCAAAGAAGAGTTCACATCTGCATTATCTTAAAATGTCTTATACAAGGAGCCTGGCCAGAATGTTCATTGCTGGTAGAAAGAACAGCATTGGGAGTAGTGGGATCTTTTCCTGAAGACCAATCACTTTGGGATTTTCTTATACACTTCTCGGTCCCTCTAATTCGCTACGTCTCTCATAGTATTACACACATAAGCATTCAGTATTTAACATGTAGAAAGATGAAGTAAAATGGAAAACATGTTTTGTTACTTGGCCAGATTCGAGTCCAAAGAATGAATTTGGCTAGTGTCTTACACCTGTAACTCTGGGATTGCTTTCCTGTCTAGCAAGGTCACCTATTTGTAAAGAAAGCCCTAGGCACATAATTAGAAAATCTGAGTTTTAATCTTGGCTTTACTATTTGTAAGTTGTGTGACCTTGGACATCTTGGCTGCTGTTTCTTTTAATCTGTAAAATGTCATAATTTTGGATTATATGGACAGCTTTAGTATGTCACAGGACTAATTGCTGTTAAAAGCCTTTGGAAAATGTTTTTATTTTGTTGAGGAACAATCAGCCAGCTTAGGTTCAAGTTCTCTGGGCAGTGGATCAATTCCAGTTTAGTTTTCAAAACCTTTGTATTGCTGTCTAGGTCTCCCCTTTACTTCCTGGGTCTTTAGTGATAATCCATGCCATAACCATAGCTCTTAAAGCCTTTGATATGCAGCCTTGAGTCAGTACAGTTCCCTCCCTCTGATTCTTTCATACTTAAACTCTTAGAAGCTCCTTTTTATGGTTCTCTGACTAAAAATGAGTTTTACCCTTTCAGTGCTATCATATACTTCCCAAAGGTTGGGTCCATTTCTAGAATGAAGTGGTGTTGAAGACAGAGGAAAACAAACATGAATTTCCTTCATGCTCTTAAGATCAGTCCCTTTCTTAGTGTCTTTACCAAAAATGTTTAAAGAGCTTGGGTGGCAGCTACCAGTAATACATATGAAGCTTCAGATCTAGGGCTTATTTTGAGTCAGCTAAGAAGAAAAATGACCAGAAAAAACCTTTTCCTCTCTCTCTTTCCTAGTAGTCTAGCTAGAAGAGTTTCTCCTGGAGCTTTTTTTGGTCTCCACCAACAGTGCAGTTACAAGACTTGTGCTTTCAAACCAAATCTGGCATATGTGAGAGGAAAAATAAAAACCAGGCAACACTCACATGGTCCCTTGAGTTTTGATTTCTCTTTGCAATCTTCTTGCTTTAATTTTTCAGAGTTCTTGTATACTTACTACATGTATTTCCAGGAGTTTTAGTTGTAATCAGTGGACAAGATGAGGTGGAAGGTGCTTGTGCATTCTCTGATTTAGAACTGGAGGCCACATCTATAAAATATGAATAATGATTTGTAGCCATGCATATTAGTTGTGTATAAGAAACACCAGGGAAACTTTGACAAATACTAGCACCATGCTGTACATATCTCCAGGTCAATTAAATAGGACTTAGAAAAATTGGGTCTAAGTATCTATTTAAAAGTTCTCTGGCTTTTTGCTAGTGTTTTCTGAGGACTGATGATTATGAGGATCATGAGGGAGCTTGTTAGACCCAGGTTGTATCTCAGGCTTGCTGAATCACAAGTTTCCCATATGATTCTTGTACCCAGTAAAGGTTGAGCTTCCCTGCTGGACAGTGGCTCCAATTGATTGTCAGTGTGGAGTACCACTGTCTTACAGAATTTTTTTTTTTTTTTGAGACAGGGTCTCGCTTTGTAGTTCAGGCTAGTTCTGAGCTCACTATTGAGCCCAGGCAAGCCTTGAACTCAGCATTTCTCCTGTCTCTGCCTCCTGAGTGCTGGGATTACAATTGTGAGCCACCACGCCCAGCACTTGGTATGTGGTATTGATTGATGGTGGGCGTGAGTCTCCACGCCCAGCACTGTATGTGGTTACTGGGGATCGAACTCAGGACCTTGCGCTTGTGAGGCAGGCGCCGGAACCACTGAGCTAACCCTCCGGCCCTGTCTTATAGAATTTTGTAAAAGCTAATGGCCTATAGGTAAAAAAAAGACCCTTTAAATTATAATGTGCTTTGTGAATATAAACTCAGTGAAAACAAGCTTAGCTAGCTACCCTTCTTTTCTGATTTCTCAATAAAGTAACTTGTCTAATCTTTGATTAAAAATAAAGGTTCACCATTGCCTTCAAGTTAAACAAAAAACTTAATAAGACCCTGTCTCTAAATAAATAAATTAAAAAGAAAAAGGGCTTAGGCATGTAACCCAGAGAGAAGGCTGTGGGTTCAGCCCCCAGTACCACCAAGATCAAGGAGAGATTCGGACTCACAGGACAAGCCATGTGAAGATGGAGACAGAAAAAGGGTGGGGCCCACAACTCCAGGAGCCCAAGGACTGCAGGAGAGCGGGACATGCATCCCCTGAGCCTCAGGACATCTGCCTCCCCACATCTGGGTCCCAGGTCAGCACACGTCTCTTGTGGTCACTAGCTGGCATTGGCTCCACCATCAAGTCTTGGGGACTCAGAGAACTTTGGTGAGAGCTGGTCCTCAGGTGGGCAAATCCTAGGGTTCTCTGGCTTCTGTGCCTGTCCTGAGCCTGGGAAGTAGGCACTGGGCCTGAGCACTGTCCATTGCCATCTGGCCACTGAGTCCTGCCCTCCTATGACCTGACTGTGCTACATGCCCACAGGGACTGTGCTTGGGGGAGGTGTCCCACCCCAGCTGGCATGAGCTCAAGCAGCATCAGGGCAATCAGACCCCCAAATGGGGAGGATGATGGAGGGCAGGAGAAAGAGACAGACAATATTCATGGTACAAGGGGGCCTGAGAGGAGTGGCCTCTAGGGGACAGGCCACTTACTCCACGGTGGACCCGGCTTTGTTACTCAGCTCGAGCTGGGGAGGGGTAGTGCACTTTTCCAGGAAGAAGACTGCAGTGAGATGAGGGGAGTGACTTCAGGAGTGAGTTAACGTCCTTCCCCACCTGGTCGTTGCCCCCAGCATGCCGTCCTGGCTTTCCCACATAGCCTGGAAGTCTGCAGTCATTTGCATGTTTCTCTGTCCCTGATGAAAGTCAGCTCTGGCCTGAGACTGGGGGTCCTGAAGCCTGGGCCCATGGACCTATACTTTCCATGGCTGGTCTAGCAGAGCAGCTTGTGTCCAGTGAGGGCCAGAGGCAGCCCTCACTGCCTGCCTGTGGGCGTGACACAGAGGGTGGGGCACAATATCTCAAACTGTCTGGTAGAGGCTTCCGGGAAGGGGACCTGCCTGCAAATCCAGGTGGAAGCCCATCTGCTCCCCTCAGAACCTTCTAGTCTCTGGAACCTTCTGTCCTCAGCCAGGGCAGCCCAGGGATGGAGGTTCCCTGACCCTGCCCCCGGGGCACTGTGGATGCAGTCATGGCTGGGACCTGAGGTGATGATGCTGAGTCTACAGAACCTGTCCTCACAAGAGTCCCACGTTCTTTGTGGGGAAGGGTGTCCTCTACAGTTTCAGGTCTGGGGCCTCCACCAGCCACCCCAGCCCTGCACAAGCCACTGCAGCAAGGGGTGGAGTCCAGGTAACCTGACCCACAGTGCCACAGGGCAAGATGCCTCCCATGGCCTGTGTGGGCACCCCAGGGCCCTGGCTTCAGTCTCTTCTCTGGGTGGAGGCCTCCTGGCCCATCTTACCAAGGAGACCCCTGTGACTCTGAGGTTATTCTGTCTCTGTGGTCCAGTCCCACTGTCAGTGGTGTCTAAAGTGCGACTCGTTGTGTGTGAAAGAGGTATGGTAACAGTGGCTGCTGGGAGATTGCCCACCCTTGGGGCAGGGGTCTCAGTGTCACCAAACGCTGTTTGTGTAGGACACATGGCAACATATTATCACTTATTTGTCAGAATGGTGCCAGAGAATGATTTGGAGCAAGGTGATGCCATGGATGGTCACAGGGATGACTGTGGGCATCTGTTAGGCCTCTCAGCCTTGTGCCAAAGCTCACTCTAGCTGAGTGCTCATGCCAGGGGCTCACATAACTGTTCCTGGGGCCTCTCTCCCCAGCTTCATGTGACCCGGCCACTCGAGGCTGCTCAGAGCACAGTACGTGCCCCAGAGTGGGTCCCTTGCTAGGGGTTTGCTGTGGGGGCACCGCTGGCCAGAGGAATATGGCCTCCATCACAGAGACCACATCTAGAAAGTACCCCTCAAGGCCACACATGTTTCATGTGTGCAGAATGCAGGGACACAAGTGGAGAGAGTTTCCACAGAATGAACTGGGGCCCCCCTACATGATAAAGTCCACTGAAGGGGGGCAAAGCTTCTAGAGACACATTTAGTGGAGAACATGAGTTTTCAGGTGACCCACAGCAGGAGGCTCATTGTGACTTTTGGGCCACACAGCCTAAAATGCATAGTGAGACCTGGTCTCAAAACAAATATACAAACAAGACGTGATACGCAGTGCTCAGGGGGCTTTGAATGCAGGGGACATGGCCAGCAGTTTTCCTGTTTCCTCCTCTCAGCGGACACCAGGTCCCCTCTCGGCTCCAGGTCAGCATCCCCTGTGTGGTAAGGGGGCTTCCCAGATGCCCGTCCTCGCGCCTTCAGACGCGAGCTCTCTCCCTCACTGTCCCTCCTGCCTCTGTGGCCTGGGCTTGGTTCAACCTCGGTGGCTGCAGATCAGCTCAGCCTCCACGCTGGACGGACACTGGTTTCTCTCTTGTGGAAATGGACAGCGGGGCATTGCCATGTGGCCTACAGTCCCACAGGACATCTGGCCAGTGACAAAGGGTGGAAGCCACTCCTCAAAGGGCAGGAAACTGACCAACTGCCTTCTGGCTCTGAGCCTACCTCAGAATGTGAAAATATCAATTTATTATTTTTTCTTTAAGTTTAGTGGTACATGCTAGAGATCACATTTATGATTATGATCACATTTATCTTTGGGGATTTGTACCTATACATCATGCTTATTCCTTATTTCTCTACCTTCCCTTCCTTCCTCTCACCCCACCCTATTTATAAAAATGTTTCCATTTTTCCTTGTCTCATATTTTTTCTTTCCCTTCTTTCATCAGTTTCTTTTGATGTTTGACACGTGAAACCACAGAGAAAGTGGCCTCTTTATGGCTTAGATCTAAAATGTCCCCCAGAAGCCTCACCTGTTCAGAGGTGGGGGCTCTTGGAAGGTGACTGGGTCACCAGTGTATTTGTCCGTTGATGGGTTTGCGGCCGACCCTGCTCTCAGGAGGTGAGGTGAGCCAGGGTCACGGTGGGGCCCGGAGGGTGTGCTCCTGCCTCACTCTTCCTTCTCGTCTGCTTCCTGTGTGCAGTGGCTGTGCAGTTCCCACCAGGCCCTCCTTCCTCGCTCTGTCTGCCATGAAGCCCACAGCCCATGGGCTGAACCCACTGGAACTGTGAGCCAGACAAGCCTTCTTCCTTTTAGCTCAGGTGCTGAGTGTTTGTCATAGCAGTGGGAAGACGCCTTCCGTAGACCATGAGCTCTGGGTGTCAGGGGCTCCACAAAGATCCCGTTACCACGACAAACCAGGGAGTCCGACCCTGGGACGGCTGCTGCCTGCTCTTTCCCTCTCTACTCTTTCACAGAACAGACTCAGGCGATGATAAACATCTTCTTTCAACATCAGATGTTAAGACAAAGCTCCAGCCAGAAGTAGTTGAACCCTCCCTGCACAGTCCATTTGTGCTTCTAAAGGGCGTAAAAGCCTTCAAGAAAAAGATAGATTACCCAAATCACAGCGGGTTCTGCCAACAAAGCTCTGATCACACATTTGCTATGAAAGGCAGCAGTCCAGGAGAGAGTGGAGAATGGAATGCGTGGTGGCCGCGCACTGCCAGCTCTGCCCTTGGGTGCGGCAGCCCCTGGTCCACTCCTGCCGCACTTCTCGCACCTCCCTCCTTCCCACCGCGTCCCCCACATGCCTTCCTCCCATGGGACTGTGGTGTCTGCTGCCCCTCGGCTGTCCTTTCTGTTCCTGGAAATCCCACAGCCCAGCATTTCTTTTTTTTTTTTTTTTTTTGAGACAGGGTCTCGCTTTGTAGTTCAGGCTGGCCCTGAGCTCACTACGTAGCCCAGGCAAGCCTCGAACTCAGCAGTCCTCCTGCCTCTGCCTCCCGAGTGCTGGGATGACAGGCATGAGCCACCACGCCCAGCACTGTGGTATGTGGTATTGATGGCTGGTGGGCGTGAGTCACCACACCCAGCATTATATGTGGTTTCTGGGGATCAAACTCAGGACCTTGCGCTTGCGAGACAGGTGCTGGAACCACTGAGCTAAATCTCCAGCCCAGCATTTCTTACCTAACCCATTACGGTCACTTAACCTATCAGCTGTTGTCACTCCAGTAGTCACAAGACTTCCCGCCTCAGATCCAACCCAGGTGCACCCAGGATGGAGAGGCCAGGTGCTGCCCGTTCAAAATCCTGCTGGGAAGACAGCATCCCTGGCTACAGACCCTTCTGACCAGCACTCACCCACCTACCCTGCCCACTCACCCATCTGTCCCCTTAGCCACTAAGCACCTCTTAGCCCATCTGCCCTGTTGCCCCTCAGTCCACCAACCACATGTCCAACTAATCCAGGATGGCCTCAAACTTGTGGTGGTTCTCCTGCCTCAGCCTCCTGAATGCTAGGTTTACAGGCGTACACCACCTCACTTTGCTCGTCTTTTCATTTGACAAATAATCTACCGAGTGCCTGGGGGGCTGCATTTCACTGGGAGAGGCTAGCGATGGTCTCACTGTCAGGTCGGCACCATAATTCCAGATGGCTGCAGAGCTGCGATGGAAAGCGAAGTGCAGTGTCAGGAAGAGGGCGGCCATTCCCGGGCTCGTGTCTGCGGTGCAGGGAGCACAGATGAGGCTGGGAGTCCTCACTGCTGTCCTGCGGGAAAGTCCTGACGCTTGCTGTACTCAGGTCAGGAGGGAAAGAAGTCTCTTTTCTGAGATGAAACCTCCCAGCAGCGGCTGCAGAGGGAGGGTGAGGGGCCGTGGTTGGAGAGGAGTCAGAGCCAGAGGTAAAACTGGCTGGAGGCTCATCCAGTCCTCCTGAACAGAAGGGGAAACCAAGGCCAGCAGGACCGTGTGACCCTGCAAAGTTCAAAGGCTAAGTCCAAACGAAGTGAAGATAATTCTATACACTGCGGACACACGACACCAAGTGTCATCCATGACATACGCCATGCCTTCCGCTGTGCCATGGCGTTGCTCGGCAGGTGTCCTGCAGAAGCAGGAGCCCCCAGAGGAAGACCTGACCTGGCCCTGGGCCACGCGTGTGAGGTCTCAGCTGTGCCTGGGGTGGGAAGCAGCCCCATGGCCCTGCACATTGCTTCATGCTAGACTCATAAACCTTATTTATTTTAGGGCTTACTTGGAGTCTGACTAGCATCAGCTGGTCAGAGAATGATCATGCCTCCTTGTCTCCTCAGCTTTTTATTTCTTCTGGAAGCACAACTCTAATTTTATGAAACAAATCAGTAAAATAGCAGAACCCATTGCACAGAAAATCAAGAAACAGGCAGCGCCTCATGTGTATCCCTTCTCCACATCTGTGAGGTCACACACCTTTCTCCGGGGAAGCCGAGGTTTTCCATGGTGTTGCTGAAGAGCTTTCTGCATTAAATTAATGCAAGAAAGATTTCAAAATTTTTGTCTCCTTCATTGCGTGAGAAGGAAAACCCAGTAAAAACCAATTTTTTCTACTAATGAAACATTTTGCTTTGCACCAGTATTGAGACTGACACTGAGGGCTGAACTTTGCCTTGTGATAAATGTAAAAGCAATAATAGAAATATTTATGTAGAATTCAATTTAGGATTGTCAATCATCAGCCAAGTGTGGTGGCATATGCCTATAATCTCAGCACTCAGGAGGCTGAGGCAGGAGGATCTCTGGGAGTTCAAGGCCAGCCTGGGCTACACAGTGAGTTCAAGGCCTGAACCAGAGAGATTCTATCCTATTTTAAAAAAAAAGATTATTCAATCATCCTTTCCTGGTCTTGATTATTACAACAGTTTTCAAGAAGTTCTGTCTGGTGAGTCACCTCTTTGGTGAGTCAGCTGATTATCTAAGCATACTTTTCTTTTTTACTAGGATTTGACTGCAACTGGGTCACCAGCCAGTAGAGGGGCCTGTGGAGGTCTTGAAGGCTGTGGGTGGGGCCTCTGGGCACAGAGAACACTTAGGTCAGATTCCCGGATGCGCCCTGGGTGGCTCTGCCCTTGCCCAGAAGATCCACTGAGGGCAGCCCAAGGCCTCTTGAGCCCTCCCCACAGGCATCTCTGGAGCTGTGGCCCCGTGGTTAGGTCCCTGCCAGTGCTGGTGCCAGGCGCCTGGGTAGCTGGGGACTCCTGAAGCCGGGACTGCGGTTTGGTCTCCTGGCTTGTCTAGGTCCGTCTGCTCATGTGTGGCTCTGGCCTTTGGCTTCTCCCCTCTGTCCTTCTCCAGTGTGAGTGTTCAAGTACCCTGACGTGGCAGGTCTGGGGCTGGGCTCTGGGACTCACCAACTCCTGGTTATGACCTGCACCCCACAGGGCCTCACAATGGCTGTGTCCTTCCCCCTCAGTATGGCCACACCTACCAAGTCTTTCCAGGGTCCCCATCATGTCCCCTAGACAAGCTACCCACCCACACCCTCTGCTTTGGGGACCCGTACAGACCCAGTCTCCTCGCAGGCAGCAAGAGCTGTTGCCCTCAGTCCCAACTGAATGGGGGCATCATAGCTGCAGGGGGGAAAGGACAGGAGCCTGAGCCACCATCCTCCTTTCCAGACTTCCTCGTCCTAGCTGCAGCCACGTCTCCTCTTTGCTGTCCCTGAGAGTCTGGCTCCCAGTGTCTGTCTGTCCGAGGGCCTCCCTTGGGCTGGTGGGAAGCCCAACAGACTTTCTGCTACTTCTTTGTTTTGTTCTGAGACAGGGTCTCACTACAGAGCTCAGGCTGCTGTGGACTTGGGATCCTCCTGCCTCAGGCTCCCACCTGCTGGGATAATGGCTGAGCACCACCACGCTCTTGCTATACATTTCGCTTCTGATTTTAGAAAATCTGATATAGGGCAGCAAATACCCCAAATAAGCACAAATAATCCCAACAAGGAAAATAGTACCACTCCCAACCCGAGAGATGTCCAAAACGTGAGTTCATGTTCTCTAAAATCAAAGAATGAATTCTAGGAACAATGGAGGTTAAGTGTAAGGTATATTTATGGCAGGAGAGACAGCTCCTGCTTGAGATGGACAGGAGGGGGTGCCAGGAAAGTAGGGTCCCTACTACTCATTCCTCAAAGGTATCTTAGGGGCCAAAGACAACAGGTGAAGTGGGTACAAAGTGGAAGCAATGATCAGGCCCAGTGGAAAGCCACAAGGTGGGACAGAGCCATTAGCTGCCAGTAAGATGGCAAGGACAGTCACCCAGGCCATTATATGGAGATCAGAGGGGGAAACTAAATGGGTGTCCCAGAGGAATGGGTCAGCCAGGGGAGTGCTGGTCCCAATCAAGGTACTGGTGCCTATTTAGATATCAGTCCCTCCTGTAATCCCAGCACTTGGGAGGCAGAGGCAGGGGGACTGCTGAGTTTGAGGCTTGCCTGGGCTATCTAATGAGCTCAGGGCCAGCCTGAACTACAAAGCGAGACCCTGTCTCAAGAAAAAAAAAAAAAGATATCAGTCCTTGCCATTCATCCTAGGGGAGGTGAGTGTGTACAGTAGCTTATCTCTTTCTGTCACTAATCGTCAGTGAATACACCTCAGTTGTTTTCTATGCTGAGGCCCAGCCTTGTAGATTGTCTTATAATAATTTCTAACTTAGTTGTCTCCAATAATTCCATATCAGTTTTTTTTGTTGTTTGGTTGGTTTTGGTTTTATCTGGTTGTTTTACAAGACAGGGTCTTGTTATATCATTCTGGCTCACCTTGAACTTACTATGTAGCCCAGTTTGGTCTTGAACTTGTAGCAATCCCCCTGCTTCAGCCTCCCAAGTCCCAGGATCACAGGTGTACATCACCACGCCAGGCTTCAGAACTTGATACTTTCAGATGTAAATTGTGACATCTTTTAAGACAGAATTTCTCTTCTTTACCCAGTCTGTAGTTGATGGGCACTTGGGCTGTTTCCAAGATTTAGCTATGACAAACTACGCTACTATAAACATGGGTGCATGTATGTTGCTGTGGTATGCATTAGAGTCACCCACAAAAGGGCCAGGGCTTCCTGGGCCCCAGGGCATCTGTAGGCTGAGCCCAGTGGCCTCAGGGCAGGACCCAAAAATCTCCACCAGAGGGCTTCTCAGTCAGTCTGGGTGAGAAAAGATGTCACCTGGGCACTGTGTGCCCGGCTTGGTGGTAATGCAAGGCTCTCAGTGCCCCCAGGACAGGGGGGTTGCCTCAGCTGTGCCTGCTGCCTCACAGCCTGTCTGGCGGAGCTGCCCCCTCATTGGAGTTCAGTGTGTGGGTTTTTTTTTTTTTTTGGTAGTACCAGGGATCAAACTCCAGCTCTTGTGATTCCAAGGTTGGCGTGGCACTACTTGACTGAAATCCCCAGCCTTCAGGGCTGTTTTAATAACTCACTTTGTAGCACACCTTAGTACTGGGAAATGAAAATTATTTCTAAATTCTGGATTCTCCTTTATTAAAAAAAAACAGGCCTAATTAAATTTCACCTTTTTATTTCCCCAAGCAAGTCATTTTGCTAAAATTTCTCTTGCAAGCAAAAAATTAAAAAGGAACTTTCATGACAGCTCACACCTTGAATGACCGTAAAAACACAGACCGCTTAATGTGGAAACAAGAAATGCAGTGAGCCCGGAGGAGGCCCTGGACATGCTTCTGCATGAAACATTCCAGTAAACTGACAGACTGAAACATGAGACCAGGCACCTAAGAACAGAAGAAAACACCGCTGTGACTGGCAGCAGCCTGACCCGCCTGGCCAGGTTTCTATGCGGGTACTGCGCTTGGCCCCCTCTGGAACCCCAGGAGCGCCGGGCTGTGGCTCGGAACTGGGCAGTCAGGAGCGTGGGCTCAGTGAGAGGTCCGGCAGCAAGAGGGGTGGCCAGGGGACCGTGGGCACCTGGGTGTGTCCTCCAGGGCAGCCTGCCCAGGGCCACGACCATGGCTCTCTCACAGGGCTTCAGCTGAAGCCCAGGGTGTGGGGATGGAGGAACCGCCCCGCAGCCCACGGACAAATGTCATGCTCACAGACATTTTTCTGTAGGCTTCCGAGGCCCAGTGGTGTATCACATTCCCAGCATGTGAGTGTGTTCATGAAAGAATCAAAACATCAACTGAAAGAAAAAAGAGATTAACAGAACACCTGTGGCAAGGTTTCAGTGGAGGTGAAAACTGCTGGGCCACCTTGAACAGTAGCAGGAGGGCCCTGGGAAGTACAGTGGGGTTTTTATGGGGCCTTGTGGTAGGGAGAGCCTCATGGTGGGTCAGGATCAGCTCAGCCTGGGTGGCAGGCAAAGAGCGTGCTCATAGACTGCCCTTTGGCATACGTGGGAAAGGGTGCCATTTTAGATCTGGCACAGTTTAGGGGCCCTTTTGTGGGTGACTCTAACACATACCACAGCAACATAGCGCACCCATGGTTATAGCAGTGTAGTTTGTCTTAGCTAAATCTTGGAAACAGCCCAAGTGCCCATCAACCAGAGACTGGGTAAAGAAGATGTGGGTTGGGGCCGGGTGAGGTGGCTCATGCCTATAATCCCAGCACTTGGGAGGCAGAGGCAGGGGGATCACTGAGTTCGGGGTTTGCCTGGGCTACCTAGTGAGCTCAGAGCCAGCCTGAGCTACAAAGCGAGACTCTGTCTCAAACAAACAAACAAAGATGTGGGTTTTTTATCAAAGGGAGTATTACTCAGCCATGAAGAATGATAAGGTAGAAATATGTATAGCTAATTGGATGCACCTTGGGGCTATACTCTTTTTTTTTTTTTTTTGAGACAGGGTCTGGCTTTGTAGTTCAGGCTGGCTCTGAGCTCACTATGTAGCCCAGGCAAGCCTCGAACTCAGCAATCCTCCTGCCTCTGCCTCCCAAGTGCTGGGATTACAGGCGTGAGCCACCATCCGGCAGGGCTATACTCTTAAGTGAAGTAAGTAGGACACAACTGTGTAAGTGCCATATCATTTCTCTAGTGAGAGAAACTTATAAGGTATAAAGGACGTCCAAAATGTATAATAGGTATTGTGAAATAGGAAGAAAAAAGGGAAAGGGGAACTAAGGGGGGGGGCAAAAAAGGAAAGAAAAAGTGTGATGGTAAAAAGGAAAAAATTGAAACAAAGCTATGAGGGGCTGGGGATGTAGCTCAGTGGTGCTGATGCCTGCCTGGCAAGCACAAGGTCCTAAGTTCGATCCCTCATACCTGGGCAGGGAGAAGCATACGTAGATAGAGGCTGGGGGTTTGAGGGGAGGGCAGTGGAATGGGAAAAAACAAGAATCAAGATAAATCATGTACAGGTACAAATTATCAATGATGACTGCGATCATAATGTTTTCCTAAAATGTATCAATAAACTGAATTTATTTTTTAGAAATTCTCAGCACAACTGCCACCTGAGCAGTGGGGAAGGCGGGCGAGGGCACCTGCTCGATCACAGGCGTCAGCGGGAGCTTTGCTGCTCTCCCTCAGAGCCTATTTTGGGAAGTGACTTGAGGCAGCCAGCACTGACTGCTGTGGCTGGGCCCCATGGGGACCAGGGAGGGCCCTCCCTCCGGAGCCACAGCCCCACCTCCCTCCCCATCCTCTCACGCACCTGGCCAGGTCGGCAACCTCAGGTGAGGCCTTGAGCAGCCTTTTTAGACAAAGCTGGGGCCTGGGCCTGCTCTGGGGAAGCCTCTGCCCCAAGCCACAGGCCCCTTACCCCACAGCCCCACCCCACGAGCTCAGTGCCAGGAAGCTCCCCCTGCACCTCAGGCGGCCTCACTGCTCACACTTCCTTTCAGCCTCAGCACTTTGGCCTCGAGTCATCTGCCCCCACTAGCACCTGAGCACTGAGCAGGAACAGCCTCCACTGTGAGCAGCAGGCCAAGGCTGGCAGGGTAGGTGCCTGGCACCCCCCCAGGTGTCTCTGCCCACCCTGGGCACACGCCCTTGAATCTGCCTTCCACCCTGCCCTGCCCCCCCCCCCCAGTGGTACATGCCTGGCCCTCGCTGCTGGCTGCTGCTCCTATACTTCTGCAGTTTGGATCTCTGTATTTCCTCCCGTTCCTGCTGTCTCTTTTGCTCTGGTGAAGGCCCAGGCTCAAGGGCAGCAAGGGACCCTCACCACTGGGCACACGTGTGGTGGAAAGCCAGCCCGGTCCTCCAGTGGTCACTGATTTGTGCAAGTTGGCTAATCTCCCCAGCTCTGCAGCAGTAATGTCCACCCTGTCCGCATGAGCTGGGCAGGGGTCCCTAGCTGTGGGGTGACCCTGATCCTAATGGGCACATGGAGGACCCCTAGTCTGCACCAAAGGCCCACTTGAGAGAAGGGTGGGCGTGGGAAAAGGCTGGGGCCCCATATGGCCCATTCTTCTAGCCAAATCTTAGTGGCACCCAAGACCCTAGGTGTCCTTGCTGGGAGGAGCTCAGGAAGGGCAGAAGGGACCATGCCCCTGCCTCATGAGGGGAGTTCAGAGGGGGTGCCCCTCTTTTGGAGTATCTCCACTTGGACTGGTTCACAGGACAGAGGGCTCTGACCCCACTGGGCCTTTGGGACTGAGAATGCTGAGGTGCACCACAGGCCCCTGTCCTTTCTGAACACGGGGCACCCACTATGGAGGACAGGTGACCCGAAGAAGGACTGCAGGGCACGGGCCACCATTGACACTGCTGTCCACCCTCCCTCTAGCCAGGAACTCAAGGACACCAGAAGTCCTGCAGCTGCTGTCTATGGCCTCACCCACACTGGGCAGAACACTCCTTCTGTGGCAGTGGGACCAAGCCATAGCCTCTGTTGGCTTGGCAGATGTAGAGCCACACCTCAGCTGTAGCAGCTCCAGCCCAGGCTGCTCCAGTGCCAGCTCACAGCTGGGGGAGGGGGAGGGTGGACAGGGGGATATGTGTATAATACATGCAACAGCACAGAGGTCCTTAAATAACACCATCAAGGTGACACCATCACTTTAGTCACTTCCACTGAATAGAGGAAATTACGGTGTCCACCTAGCCAAAGGGAGGGTGTGGCTGCTGGGGTTGTCACTGAGCTTAATCCCCAGCCCTATTGGTTTATTTCTTCATATGAGCCATTCTTTCTCCAGTGAAATGGAATCTCAGCATTGTTTTGTTTTGTTTTTTGAGACAGTCTCATTTTGTAGTTCAGGTTGGTCCTGAACTCATTACATAGCCCAGGCAAGCGTCAAACTCAGGAATCCTGCCTCTGCCTCCCAAGTGCTGAGATTAAGACATAAGCAGAGTAGGACCCCCGCCTAGCAGTTTCTTACAAAACTAAACACTCTTAGGCCAGAGATTTAGCTCAGTGGTTCCAGCGCCTGCCTAGCAAGCGCAAGGTCCCTGGTTCGATCCCCAGTAACCACATACAATACCAGTTGTGGTGACTCATGCCCATCAGTAATCAGTACACACACCACAGTGCTGGACAGTGCTCACGCCTGTCATCCCAGCACTCGGGAGGCAGAGGCAGGAGGATTGCTGAGTTCAAGGTTTGCCTGGGTTCCATAGTGAGCTCAGGGCCAGCCTGAACTACAAAGCGAGACCCTGTCTCAAAAGCAAAGAAAAAAAAAGTTAGTACTTTAATAAATAAATGAAAGGAACGATCAGGATATTAACAAGCCACGGAGGAGACTTGCCTGCCTATAACAAAGCAAAAGGAATTGAAAAGGTTACATTATCTAAAGACTAGTTGACTGTGGTCAACCAACCCTGTACCATGCAAGAGGATGCCCAAAGCCAGTCTAGGCGCCCTAGTGAATCCCCAGGGGGGAGACCTGGGGGGAAAATCAAGCTGAGGTGTAGACACCAGAGCAGCGGATTGTGCGCAGGTGCCGGCGCAAGGATTCTAGCAGGGACATTGCTCAGAGTGTGAGTTCGCGTCACCCACGGGCGTGTCCACGGAATTTGAGCTTCCGCTTACTCTCACTGAACTACCAGACTAAGTCTACCAAAAAAATATTCATCTGAAAGTCTTTAAGGGTGAAAAGCTGCATCACAAAGGACAAAATGTGTTTTAAATGTAGTTAATGGAAAATGGCAAAATTAAAAATTAAAAAAAAAACACTTTATTGAAAAGACAGGAAGAAGGCACACGATTTCAAAATGCCGGAGAAAACAGTTCCTAGGTGATGAGTCTGGTGAAGCACCGCGGCACCGCAGATGTCTGCAGTGATGGCGGAGGAGCCTCTAGCACGCATGCACCACATGAAGTATCTAGCGCCACACAGACTCACCACTTCCACTTCCGCTTCCTAGGGCCCGGGCTCCTGGGAGATATGCAAATACTCCCAGGGCACCATGGGAGTCCTTTAAAAGTTGAGGTGGGCGGTGCCACTTCTGCCGACTCCTGGGAGATCTGGCTCGAGGCTCGAAGTCGAGGTTCAACGCTCGTAAGGTGAGAGTCACTAAGAGGCGTAGGCCCCTCGGCCCGGGGCAGGGCCAGGACCCAAGCTGGCTGACCCTTGGTCCTCATGGGCTCCTTGGGCCACGGAGGGTTCTCGCTCCCTCTTCCGGGTCCTGAACTCCTCCGGCCAGAATGACGGGCATTGGGCTCTGACAGGGTCAGGGTGATGGGCGCGGTTGGGGATTAGCCAAGGGAGCCCTGACACGCGTTGCTCAAGCCGAGCGGGCCCCAACCAACGGGCTAGAACCCTCCACTTAACCTGGGGCCCAGCAGCCCGCCCCCCAGGGGGCACCTAACCCTGCTTGTTTTACCTCCCCAGAGACGAGCACTGCTCAGCTGGAGAAGTTTCCAGAAGCTCAGACTTCCCAGCCTCGGTAGGTCCCCATTGAATTAGGACCCATTTCCTCTGCCCCGCTCCCAAATTTCTGAACAAGAAACACCTTCCAGCACCTGTCCATCCCCCCAGTGCAGAAGTCCCCAGCAAGCGCCCCCTTGCTGTTGGGTCCAGAGGCAGCAGCGTGGCCATGTGTCCCCCGGTGATGGTTCGTACGAGCAGAGAAGGCATGACCTACCTCTATGATTCCTGGCTGTATGAGCTAAAGCATGGAAGCCAGCTGGAGATCTGCTTCACCTGCTTCAAGTTTGCCTTCCTGGACCTCAAAGACATGCTGGAGTCGGAGGACTGGGAAGATGAAGAGTGGGACCCCATGGAGCTGGATGAAGGTGAGCATGAGCCAGCAGCATCCCTGATGCCACCCTCAGTGGGTACAGAGGAAGAATACCTGGATGATCCCATGGTGCCTACTGAGCTGGAGCCTCAAATCACAGTGGGCCTAGGCCTGGGTTCTGATCATGCTGACTGGACCCAGGCTCTACCCTGGAGGTTTGATGGGCTTCTGGCATGCAACCACTGGCCAAGCTCCCCTCCTCCAAAACCCGTTCCTAGAATGGTTCCGACCCCAGTGACACCTATGCTGCTGGAGCTGGGCACTCTATGGCCAATGGAGCCTGCTGAGGCTCAGGCCTGGTTGCTGAGCCTGCAGATATTCTGTGTGGTGGGATACCAAGACAGCACCATCTACCTGCGGAAGATGACTCCACTTCAGGCTCTGAAGAGCCTGGGTCAGCGCTGGAAAGTGCTGCTGGAGCCCTCCGAGATACAGATGGAAAAGCTAGAGGAAATCACCCAGCCACTTGACCTACTTCGGCACCAGCTGAGCATCCTAGAGAAAACGCAACAGGGTGAGCAGCTGTTTGCAGCAAACATGATCCTGCAGAAGAAAGGATTCAACATCATATCCTTCTCACCCTGGTGTATGAATGAGGAGCATTCAGCCTGTGCTTCCTGCTTCCCCACATCGGGACAGCAGCCTGGGCCCCTGGACATTAGCAGTCATGAAGAGCACCCAGCTGTCATGGGACTCCTGGCTCCGGAGGAGTTCTGCTTTCGTGCCTTTGGCCCTGAGCCAGAGAACTGAGGGAGTGAAGCCTAAGCAGCCACCACTTCCCTGGCTACCCCAGGACACCAGAGATTTAGGACAGACCAGCCATTGTTCCTATTAATCAGCCAAGGGAGCAGGTAATAGGGGCTGTAGAGCTTCAGTTGGAGGAGTGGGGAGCACCCTGAGCTGGGAATTGGACTTGCTGGACTGGAAATTGGAATTGTTGGGGCCATGGGTGGGGGCTGTGGTAATTTGTGTTCATACCAGGTGATATTCTTATAGTTCAGAGCGTCATACTGACCTGGACTTGTGGAGGTGGAAGGCCATGTGTTCTGTGATTTGGGAACAATCAGCACTGTGCTTTGGTCCAACTTGGGCATTGTTTATTGGCAAAGGACCTTGTGGGGGTGAACTAGACATGCTCTTAGTATTTGATGGTATGGTCTCTGCCTCCTGGAGTGTCTGCTGTGCTGTGGGAAGAAACCTGCTTTCAAATGTTGGCCTTTTATGCAGTTTTAGTGTTAACTTCTGTTCTTTTGTATGTTTTAGTTAAATAAAGTCATGAGCTTTGCACTAAGTCTCTGTTGGACCCCTCAGTGAGTTCGAGGATTGTCCTCATGCATGTCCTCCCAGGTTTGAAATCCTCGCAGGTGGAGAAAACAGGTGGCCACAACAGGAGTTTGTATCACAGGTGTTTTTCAGTCACACACATGTATCTGCTCAGAACAAACAAGGGCTCAAGTTTTAGACATCACTTCTCACTAAACACAATACAAAGAGGTGTCCCAGAGTTGTTTTTTTTTTTTGAGACAGGGTCTCGCTTTGTAGTTTAGGCTGGCCCTGAGCTCACTATGTATCCCACGCAAGCCTCGAACTGAGCAATCATCCCTCTCTGCCTCCCGAGTGCTGGGATTACAGGTGTGAGCCACCATGCCTGGCACTGTGGTATGTGATATTGATTGCTGGTGGGCATGAGTCACCATGCCCAGCATTGGATGTGGTTACCGGGGATGGAATTCAGGACCTTGCACTTGGAACCACTGAGCTAAATCTCTGGCCCCAAGGTGTCCCAGAATTTTAAACTGTCCACAGGCCAAACCACGTGTAAAGGGTGTTAGTATCTGAGAGTTGCATGTTTCAGCACTCGTGATCCGGGAAGAGAAGCACTGGCCCTGGTTTTCAAGGTGGGGGGGCGGTTGTGAGAAGGACTCAGATGGAAAGTGTTTCCCTTCTTCTGGTGACAGTCTCAGGGTTTCTAGTCTAACTGTTGAACCTAGCTGCATAGCCCCTCATGATTGAAGGAAAGCTGGATGTGATAAGCACATGTACTAGCTCCACTCAAGGAATGCCAACGTTAACACTGCAAATGGACCCAAAAGAAAAGGCTGAGATCAAGGGATGGGGGAGGGGAGAGACAGAAAGGAAAGGGCACATGTCTGTGGCTCCAGCACTTGGGAGGTTGAGGCAGAAGGATCAAGGCCACCCTGGGCTACAAAGTGAGATTGCTTTAAAAAACAACACAAGGCATGGTGGTGCGTGACTGTGATCCCTATAAGTTCAAGGCCAATCTGAGCTACATAGTTCAGTGCCACCCTGAACTCATAGCAAGACTCTGTTTCAAAAAAAAAAATATGTATTATGTACCCGTATCAACTTCCCACAAGGAATGTAAATATGATACACCCACACATCTGCTAATAAACTAAAAAGTAACAGCGGAAACAACCAAAACAGGCCAGGCTTCTTCCAGGAGAGCAGAAAGTTTACCCACCTGAGTGATTTTGCTGGTAGGAATCTAGGGCCTTTACATTGACCTATAACCCCAGGCCTTTTCTTATTTTTTAAAATATGAGAGAGGCAAGCTGGGTGTGGTGGTATATGCCTAAGCATTTGGAGGCTGAGGCAGGAGGACTGCTTTGAGTTCAAGGTCAGCCTGGCTACCCAGTGAGTTCAAGGCCCAGTCTGAACTGCATAGTGAGCCCCATCTCAAAAAACAGGTAAGAGTCAGGGATGTAGCTCAGAGGGCCGGGCATGTAGCTCAGTGTGCTGCCACTTCCCTGGCAAGTTCTAGGTCCTGAGGTCAATCCCTGGGACTATAAAAATTAAATGATTTTGAAACAGGCTTTTGCTAAGTTCACTAGGCTTGGCTCCAATTTATGATTCTCCTGCCTCAGCCTCCCAGAGTACGGAAATTACTGAGGTTCACCATCAAGCCTAGTTCTTTTCACTGAACTTTGAGGTCTGTCCTGCTTACATACCTTTCAGAAGTGAGACTCCTGGTTCTATGTCACAGAGATCTCTGGGTTTCTGACACCACTCAATGCAGAACGGCCTCCACACTCACGTATTTGCAGCAGTGTCTGAGGCACCCATGAAACTCACCAGCGAGCAGGCTGGGAAGCCTAGCCCAGATGTGCTCAGCTTTCCTGAGCACCCAGCCTGGGGTGGTGGCTATCGCTCCGCCTGGGTAAGCATTTCATCTGTGGTGCCACAGGAGTGCCTGGTGTGCCCAGGTTGGGAGGAATCCCACAGGTCAGTGCTCAGGTCAGAGGTGCCCACCTCATACCTCGTGGCAGGTGGAGCCCAGCTCTGCCCCCGAGTCTGCTGCTTGCCCAGCTTCTCCCTGTATATGAGAGATGGCA
Source organism: Thryonomys swinderianus (assembly GCA_004025085.1). Taxonomy (NCBI): domain Eukaryota; kingdom Metazoa; phylum Chordata; class Mammalia; order Rodentia; family Thryonomyidae; genus Thryonomys; species Thryonomys swinderianus. The sequence goes on from PVIC010009403.1 coordinate 33,558, forward strand.
CCTCTCAGGCTCATGGTGAAAATGCCAGCTCAAATGTATCTTCATAAACTAGATGTGAACACCACATGTAGATGGACAGAGCAAGAGACAGAGAAGTGGGCGGTCAGCAAGCTGGAAGGACCCCAGGCAGGCACCAGGAGCCTGCCAGGGGCCACCAACAATCCCGGTCCTGGAGGGATCCAGAGTTGGGGACTGTAGTCTCTGCCCATTGAGCAGGGGCCTGGGGTTCACATGTTTTTGTTCTGATAGGGGACATCAAATTCAAGACCTTGTTCTTTCAAGGCAGATGGAGCAGGCTGAGCTACATCCCCAACCCCCAGTGTCCAGCTTTCCTGGGAAGAAGGAGGTCAGGACCAGCTCTCCAGATATTTGGGGCCAACCTAGGACTGGCTATGACCCAGGCTGTTGACCGCAACTGTGCCTCACACACATGGGAGTGACTGGATCGTGTGGCATAGTGATCGTCAATCATAACAGGAGTCCGGTCAAGGTGGTGTTTACAGCCCAGGAGCTGCATGGATGTGGTCCTTGGGCTGTACTTGAGTTCTGGGGGACCATGCACAAGGCCCTGACGGGCACTGAGCAGCTGCTGCAGCCAGGAAGAGCAGGAGGGGTCTGTGGACCCACCTCCACATGCCCGTGAGCACAGCAGGGCACACCTGCTCAGCATGCTCTGATCCTGGCGAAGCCCAGCTCACTTGGAGTGGGCACAGCATTCTCTCTTGCTGCTGTGAGGAAGGACATCACCTTGGTCACCCTCACCGTGGTCACCATGCCCTGCCTATCTCCTGCTCGTGCCGGCACTACACACACATTGGCTCCTGGGACTCTCACAACAGTCCAGTGTGGCAGGTTCTCCTCTGGTTCCATTTCACAGATGAGAAGACTGAGGCCCAGAGCTGTGCAGTAGCTCACAAAGCCACACGTTGCTGAGCAAAGGCCCCCATGTGCTAGGGCAGCTGCTGTCCAGGCCTCTTGGATCATCATGCACCCAGCCCAGGGCCTGAACTGGCCACATGTGGTCCTGGGAGTGGGGAGCAGGGCCGGGGTCCAGCAAGGACGGCAGAGTTGTTCAGAGTGAGAACAAGCCCTGTCTGCCGGGCAGGAGAGAAGAGAAAGTGCACAGGGGAGGAGCTGCGGTGTTGCCGACAACTTTGCCAGATGTTGCTAATCGCACATGCAAAAGATATACGTGACCTGCAAACGAAGACAGGAGCCTGCAGGACACCCCAAGTTCAAGGCAGCCGCCCTCTAGGGAGGCCAGTGGGACTGTGGTGGGAACCACGTACAGGAAAACTTGCCGCGGTGAGCCTGATGGGCACTTGGGTGCTGGCCGAGGACAAGTGAGGGTAGAGCCTACACCTACAGCCGTGATGGTGGGGGCAGCAGTGATGGTGGTGGCGGCGAAGGTGACAGCCATGGTGCACACCTGGAGGCACAGGTCTCCGCCACTGTGCCTATGGCTGCTGCAGAGGCCTCTCCTGTGGTATCAGAGTGGTACACATGGGTGGCTTGGCCCTGCTAGAAGGAGTGTGGTCCCTGGCTTGCTCAGCTTCCTGGAGCGGGACTGATGGGCACGGTGCTGCTGAGGGAAGAGTGCCCCATATTCTGTTACTGGTGCAGGGTCAGGGCTTAGCCCAGGCTGTGGTGAGGGCAGGATGCTCCAGCTATGCTCTTTGCAGGGCATCTGAGCCTGGGGGTTCTGCCTACCTCTGGCATCTACTCCTGCATTCCTGTCCCCAGACGGGCTCCGCACTGCTCCTCACACCCAAGCTCTGGAAAGCTGACACTTGGGACTGAGAACTACCCAGTGCCCAACAATCTGCTCTCAGAATCACCTTCTTGGAGGTTCCTGCCTCTGAGGGTGGTTCTGTGGGTTCAGGACTGCAGTCTTCCTGGTCCCGCGGGTGACCTGGGCACACAGGTCCCATCCAGGACAAACAAGACCTTTCTAGCCAGGGACGCCTCTGAATTTGGCCCCATTCCCACCAGCACCAGCACTCTGACCGCCTGGGACTGCACAGATGTCCTCGGCAGTCTACTAATTAACTCCCTGTGCATGTTTTAATTGGTTTGATTGATGCCAGTGTCTCTCCAACTGCAGCTGAGGTGAGGAAGGGCTCTGGGGACCAGGGCTGAGAGTTGGACCACCTGGAACTGGAAGGAAGGGAAACCTGCTCCTGGAGGAGCGAGACACTGCGACTGCAGGGCACCTGAGAGGCTGACTGTGCAGCTCAGCCTGGGCTCCTGTGCTCCCTGCTCTCTGCTCACCCACAACCTTGCAGCCCCAGATTTTTTCACAACAAGCTACTCACTGCTGCCCAGTGTCTGTCCCAGGGCCCAGCAGCTCAAGGACCCCTGAACGCTGACCACCTGCACAGGACCTGAACCAATGGCACCTTTGCAAGCCTGTGGGGACAGATGTTAGCAGGATGGGCACGAGGTGAGAGCCATGGAGCCTCCTTTTGGACAGAACTTCATAATCAACTGGAAATTAGTTCTTTCAGAAAGAACTGTCATTGTCTAGCACAATGAGCCCATTAGGAGTGGAGCTGAGCGGAGCAGAGCAGAGTGCTAGGAGTCATGTCTGTGGGAGGCAGGGCTTTGTGATCACGATTCAAGGGCCCATGAGGTGTGTCCCAGGCAACTGGCTGCTTCTCTCAGATGAGAGAGGCTTTGGCTGAATTGCACTGAGGGCAGCAACCCCAGGCCGAACTCCCCCCACCTCTGGGCACCCCAGCACCCATCTGGGCACTAGCCTGTCTGTGGGCACCAGGCCTCCCTCAGTTCCAGGCAGAGGTCACTTGTGTGGTCGAGGAGACTGCCGAGCACCCCTCCCCCAGTCCCTTTGGGTCTCAGCTCTCCCTCTCTTTCCCCTCTTCCTGTCCCCTCCACCCTGCCACCGATACAGGCAGCCTGGGACCCCACCATCCACGGGGCATGTCCAATACCCATGCTGCCAGGGCATCAGTCCTGCCCTTGTGGTGGAAGTGCACAGAGAACACTGCTATGGGGCCAACATGCCACAGAATGCCATGGCCGAGGGCCAGGTCCAGGGCTGGCATCTCCTCCTAGAGGAGGGGACTGGGGCTCGGGTTCTGTGTAAAATAGGACGTGTCACTCAGGTGGAGTGGTGCACACCTGCCGTCTCAGCCCTCCAGAAGGCTGAGGCAGAAGGATCTATGACCAGATCCAGCACAGATGATGTGGTGATTTAGCAAGACTTCTTCAAGATGTACAGAGAGCTGGGATGTAGCTCAGTGGGCCAGGCCTGGGTCCAGGGACACAGAACGGACATGAGGATGGACATGCTCCGTCTAGCCAGATGCAGCTCCTGCTGGAGCCCCAAGGGCAATGGCATTCCAGCTGGGCAAGAGGAAGTGGCGTCCACCTCCACGGCCTGCTCACCTCATGAGGCCAGGCTGAGGAAGGTCCCAGTGCTGCCCTGGGCTCCTGTCCCTCGCCTCTTTACCTGTGGAGAACTGCTGTGTGCCCACCCCTGTTCATCCAGCCCTGTCTGTCCTGGCACAGGCACCAGAGCTTGACTGACAAAACCCCGAAGCTCCCGGGGAAACGCAGGCGGGGCCGGCGGGTGGCTGAAGGGCCGCTTGGCCTGCGGTTATTAATACCATCTGGCGCAGGCGGCGCATTCCTGGCGGCAGGAACAGCTCGGGCACCTCACACGGCAGGGAGGCTGGAGCGGGACGGCGGCATGCGGGGGCGCGGATGATGGCTAGGTGACTGCGGTGGTGAGGTGAGCGGGACAGGGAGCCGTGCCCCAGGGAGGCGGAACTACCCGGACCCCGGTGACCCACGGGCTTGGGTCCCGCCCCGTCCCACGATGAACGGGGAGCCGTTGCCATGGGAGGATGCGGGAGGGGACGGGGCCAGAGGGGTCTCTCGCTTGACCAGACCGCAAGTGCCTTTTCACTGGGTGCGGGGGTCACATCCTGAGTCTTCAATCTTGCTGAGGGCACAGGGACCCGGGGATGGATTGGGGAAGCCGGCGTCAGTCTTCCCTATCTCTAAGAGTTCTTCTGCGCGTGCTTGTGTGTGTCCTTTTTTGTGGCACCAGGGATTTGAGCTACGTAGCAGGCTTTTTAAAAATTTTGAGATAGGAGCTGGCCAAGCCACTCAGTCACCCAGGCTGGGCTGGAACTTGTGACCTTCCAGCCTCAGCCTCCCAGAATGTGGGATTACTGGTGGAGGCACCCGCCACCACGATTTTCACATGACTGTTGCCCAGAGTGAGTTCCCAGATGTTCCCAGCCAGGGCGGCAGCTTGTCCAGGGTGGCACTGCTCTGACCCCTGTCTCGGAGTCTGATGCCAGGCCTCTCTCAGTGTGGTGTGTATGAGTTGCACCAGTTTGTTGACTGCAGCAGTGATTCATCTTCTTCATTGCTGTGGAGTACTTTTTGTGGAGAAATCGGCTCACTCATCCCTGTGGCTGTGTAAGTTTGGCTTCCCCATCCTTATTAAAGTTGCTGTGAATATTCTCATTTTTACTATAGTGGTCATTCACAGTCACTTGGGTACAAACCTCAGAAAGGAATTGCTAGCGAGGTAGGGTGCACCTGTTTCCAGGTGACTACACCATTTTACAACCCCAGCCTTGCTAAACAAGCATCCTAGTTTCCCCACCCCGATGGCCAATATGGCTGGCTGGTCTGCCCTCTGGTCCGGTCCTTCCTGCAGTCTCCTGTGGTTTTGGTTTTCATTTTCCTGATGATATCTGTGCCAACACCTTTCCATGGTGTGGTGGCCTCTGCGTGTCCTTTTCCCACCAGTCCCTCCAAGATTTTTGCCCCTCCCCTCACACAGGTTGCTGGTCTTTATTGACTTACAGTTCTTTCACATATTTCATTGTTCTTTGTCTGATATATGCTTTCCAATACTCTCCCAGGCTTACATTTTAAATTTCTTAGTAAACACTTAATTTTAATGAGTTTGTTTAAAGACAGCTTTTCCAACCAAAGGCCATGCACATGTTCCATTTTCTTCCAGACGAGGGATGGTGGTCTGGTTAACCTGCCACCTATAAGTCTGCAGCCTGTGGCATGTGTGGTAACAGATACAAAAGCCCCATCCCCTTATCTCACTTATTTTTCTGTTTAGACCTTTCCAGTATACAACTACTACTCTTAGAAGTTAACATTTGTTAGAAAAGATTTTTTAATGTTCATGTGAAATAAAATGACAGAAAGGACTCGGGTAGGCAGGGCTGGAGCTGTAGCTGATCTCAGCCCAAGAGGACTGCATGGCTGCTCTACTTTTCAGAAAAGCATGGTTGGCATGTGTGATGGCACACTGGGAGGCTGAGGCAAGAGGATGACAAGTTTGAGTACCACTTGGGCAACTTGATGACTTGAAAAGACCCTGTCTCAAAAAAAGGGGTTCTGGCTGGGAATGTAGCTCTGTGAGAAAGCACTGATTCAATTTCTACCACTAGAGTAAATAAATAAATAAATAAATAAATAAATAAATAAATAAATAAATAAGACCACTCAGTCTAGCCCAGAGGCCATGACACTGAAGCCTGGAAACAGTGGGTCCAAATGGCTCTTGGGAGTCCCAGTTGGTGGGAAGATGAAGAAGGGGCAGTCAAAGAGCCTGGGGAGGAGAGGGGTGAGTCTGGCCCTTCCATGGCCAGTAGCAGCACCTCAGGTAGGCTTCTCCTCCACAGGATGCACTGTCACGCACAGAACCTCTTCTCTACGAGTCCACGCCAGCCCAGGGGCCCAGCGAGGCAGAGATGGCACTGAGCCTTGAGTCCACAACTGGCTTATCCCTGCTGGTGGCCACAAGCAGCACAGCACCAGAGCTGCCTAACGGCCCCAGTGGACATTCTAATAGCTCCTGGGCTGGCCCCGTGGAGCCCAGCTCCCTGCAGGACTCGGTGGCTGTGGGGCTGCTGGGGGCCCTGCTCTCGGCTATGGGTGTGGTGGGCATGGTGGGCAATGTGTACACGCTGGTGGTGGTGTGCCGCTTCCTTCGGGCCTCAGCCTCTGTGTACGTCTACGTGGTCAGCCTGGCACTGGCCGACCTGCTCTACCTGCTCAGCATCCCCTTCATCGTGTCCACCTACGTCACCAAGGACTGGCGCTTTGGTGACACAGGCTGCCGCGTGCTCTTCAGCCTGGACTTCCTGACCATGCATGCCAGCATCTTCACCCTGACCGTCCTGAGCACTGAGCGCTACGTGGCAGTGCTCAGGCCTCTGGACACGGCTCGGCGCTCAAAGGGCTACCGCAAGCTGCTGGCGCTGGGCACCTGGGTGCTGGCCCTGCTGCTGGCCCTGCCCATGATGCTGGCCATCCGGCTGGTCCACCGGGGCCCCAAGCGCCTTTGCCTGCCGGCCTGGGGTCCCCGTGCCCACCGTGCCTACCTGACACTGCTCTTCGGGACAAGCATCGTGGGGCCGGGCCTGGTCATTGGGCTGCTGTATGTGCGCCTGGCCCGCGCCTACTGGCGGTCACAGCAGGCCTCCTTCAAGCAGACGCGCCGGCTGCCCAGCCCACGGGCACTGTACCTCATCCTGAGCATTGTGCTACTCTTCTGGGCCTGCTTCCTGCCCTTTTGGCTGTGGCAGCTGCTGGCCCAGTACTGCGAAGACCTGCCCCTCACGCCACAGACGGCACGCATCATCAACTACTTGACGACCTGCCTCACCTATGGCAATAGCTGTGTGAACCCCTTCCTCTACACCCTGCTCTCCAAGAACTTCCGCGAGCACAGGCAGCGCCGCTCACGTGCCCCTGGGAGCAGCAGTGGCCGTGGGCCCTTGGGCACTGCCAGCTTCCCGCTCAGCCGGACCCATGCCCAATGCGATTCAGGCCGCTCACTGTCCTCCAGCAGCCAGCAGGCCACGGAGACCCTCCTGCTGTCCCCAGCCTGGGTGGGGCCTGTGTCGGAGCCGCCCGGGGGCCAGCGCAGAGCAGGAGTGTGAGTGGCCAGGTGGCCTGGCCCTTGTCCTCCTTTGTCCTGCTCTGCTCCACCCTGTCAGCCCCTCCCCACAACACCAGTGCCGCTCCAGGGCCTGCAGGTGGCTCCTGCCTAGCCCTGGCTTCTCCCCACACAGCGGAGGATGCCAGCACCTGCCCTGCGCACCTGCCCTGCGCACCTGCCCACCTAGCTTCTGTTGCTCTGCCCTCCCCTTCATTACTTGGGACAGCAAACCCGAAGGGAGGCAGGGAGAGGATCCCAGGCCAGGTAGGGTCCACGGTGCACAGAGGGTCACACCTCATTGGGGTGGGGAAGTGACCCGTAGGGCAGGCCTGAGAAGGACAGGCCAAGGAGGGAGAAGGACCGCTCAGCTGAGACTACAATGCAGACACAGAGTGCCAGCCTCTCACAGTGGCACAGCCCTCCCCAGGCCTACGCTGGCAGTGAGGTACACGCAGTGGCCTGGACAAACCACTGCCCTGGCTTCAGCTCTGCTGCCCCCCCACTTCCTGTCGGCTCCACGACCAGACCTGGGTTAGTACTGGTGTCTCTAGCACAGGGCCCACCCTCCTACCAGCCCCCAAGGCCCCTTCCCACTCTGCGCAGAGGATGCCTGTTTCTTCCCCACCACACAGGGGTCCCCGGGGACAGAGTCTCAGAACAAGTCACCACCCTAAGTGACTGGACAGGCACTGCTGGGATGAGGTACAGAACTGGCCATCCAGGTGTCCAGGAAGAGGCAGGCATGGGGCACAGAGCTGTTTGGGACCTGGACTATCATGACTGGATAGTGCCTGGCACCAAGTGCTTCACTGCAACCATGGCTAAGGGGGTGAATTTGTGACCTTCAGAACAGAAAGGCTAGGGTGCTGCAGCTCTGCGGTGAAGCGCTTACCAAGCATGCCCCAGACCCTGGCCTCCAGTCCCAGGGTTGCCAAACAAACAAGTGAGGACGAGGGGGCAGGCAGTGGAGGGCATGGGTCACGTGGGCATGCCATTAGCCTCATGATCCAAGAAGGGTCTTAAGGTTTTAGAAATCCTTTTTCTTTCTCCACCAAAGCCTGATTCCTAAACTTTGTTTCTGTAAAGAAGTGAAAGCAAAATTAAAGCTGAAAATGTAAGAGCCAGAGCTGGGCTTCTTCTTACAGGCTCGAGGTTTGGGCAAGTGACCTCGGCCAGGGCAGCAGCCACAGAATTTGGGAGAGACTCCACTGCTCAATCTCAGTATACTCTGCCTCCCTAGCTGGCCGGCCCGGCACAGCTTTGGCACAAGTGTGGGCACAGCTTGCAGGACAGTGAGGCCTCTGGCTTCCCAGCAACCACAGCACTGTGGTGCATCTCCAGTGGGAACAGCCTCCATTCAGTCCCCACTGGGAAGGCCGAGGCCCCGAGGCCACCCTCAGGGGAACCACAGCCCCAGCCCTGCACTGCCCCCTCTTCCCTCGGCAGCTCTACCACGGCAGCCTCAGGATGGCGACCTGTGTGCTGTGGATGTGGCCTGGGCCCTGGTGGCTGTGGCCCGGGAGGTGGTGACCACCTGTGTCCTTCACCAGTGGCCCACAGAAGCTTCCAGAGGGGCTGAGTGACAGAGGGGACATGGCCACAAGTGCCTGGGCCTGGGGATACCTCAGAGGGAGTTCGTGACCAGTGAGGGGCCTGGGACAGGAGAGAGAGAGAGACAGCACTGAGTGAGGTCTACACAGTCGCTGGAGGTGTGACTTCGGAGCAGGGAAGGAGGCCCAGGATATGGAGCTAGGAGAGGCATGGGCTTCCCCAGAGCCCTGCAGGGCCAGGGGACTGAGCCCGCCTCAGGCCAAGCCTCTCATAGACTGTGTGCTGGTGGTCTGCCTGCCTGGCACATGGGTGGCGAGGGGGAAGAGGGTGCTGCCATGTCTCTCCCAGGCCACAGAGCCACTGAGTCCTGGCCCTGGCACTCTGGGGCCTGTGCATCTGTACCAACCACAGGCTCTGGGCAATGCATCAGTGGTGATGCCCAGCGGCCGTGACAGCCCTGAGCTCTTTCCCACCTGGCATTACCCCCCCCACCAGCTGTGTGGAGGCTGTACCAGTGCACTGCTCCTACCCCAGCTTCTGGCACCAGGTCTCTGTGGGCAGCCAGACCCCAGCTCCTGGCAGAGGCAAGTGCTGCTGAAGCCAAGGAGGAGATTTATGGGTCTGACCGGCCAGGAGCTGGCCTTCAGCCCCACAGGCGCTGTGCCCAGTCCACAGCCCTGCCTGCCAGTGCCTAGGCTGGGCCCGGTCCCCAGGCTCTGAGGCTGCTGAGAGCCCATGGGGCCTGGACGAGACAGTTATGATTTCTATCCATTTAGAGTTGTGCAACCACCATTACAATCCAGTTTTAGGAGATTGTAACTTGGAGTTTTCCAGAGAAATAGAACCCAGAAACCATGCACTAAAACGATAGTTTGGTTTTTTATTTTTTGGTTTGTGTTGTTGTTTTTGAGACAGGATTTTAAATGAATTTCAGGCTGGCCTTGAGCTCCTTATGTAGACCAGGCTGGCCTCAAACTTGGAGTAATCCTTCTGTGTCAGCCTCCTGAGGTCTGGGATTGGAAGCCTGTGCCACCACATCTGGCACAATAGATTTGAAAAAGGAATTGGCTTATGTGGTCATGGGCCTGGCCAGGGACTCAGCCCAGAGGCAGAATTTCTCCTTTCTGGATCTTTGCTCTTAAGGCCTTTGACTGCCACATGGGCCCCCCACCCTGGGATCATTGTCTCATGAAGGCTGTCGAGTGGGTCTGAGCCCCTCCTACAAACACCTTCACAGCAGCATGTGGGCTCCTTGGGTCCTGTGGCCTGGCTATCAGGAGCCTTTCCTCGCTCCAGGCCTCCCCCACGTGAGTCTCCAGCAAGCCCTGGTGCCCCGGCCCCAGGGACACTGAGCCATGTCCTCCTGTGAGCGTGGTCAAGATGTCCACAGCACAGGCTCAGCTGCTGGGGCCGGTTGAGTCTGGCTTCTATGCTGGCACTTCCCAGGCCACTGCATGCCTTTCCTCTTGGGGGCAGGTCGGCTGTGCTCTTACCTCAGCCCACACAGCCTGTGCTCTGGGAGGATTTGGTGCAGGTGAACCTGGACAGGGCTTGTCAGGTCTGGGGCAGGTGTTGAGGCGTGGGCTGCTGGGTGTCTGTGCAGCAGCACTATGCTGTACCCAGTCCTTTTTATTTATTTTGAGACAGGTCTCACTAAGTCTCCCAGGCTGGGCTTGAACTGGTGATCCTCCTGCCTCAGCCTCCCATAGCTCTGGCCTCACCAGTGTCCACCCCACAGCTGACTAGTTTCAGGTCTTTGAGGAAACCATTCTGCTTCCCAAGGTGGCTACACCTACTCCTGCTTCTCCGAGTGGCCATGAGCGCCTGGCCCAGTGTTGCCACACCGTCCTCTGGCACACGCTGCTGTCTGCCGCAGGGGCAGCTGTGCTGGGAGATGGGATTATGGCCAGGCTGCTTTTGACACAGTGACCAGCCCTGGGGGCCCTGCACCTGCTCAGTTTGGCCCTGAGACTGTCTTAGACTCACACTAGCCCTAGGGCCAGTGCCGGGACTGTGAGACTCCACACAAGCATCACAGGACACATACATCACACACACATGCCACAATAACATACACACACAGTCCCCATACATGCTACACGCACACACTCCCAAGCACACCACACACGCATTTACTCCAACATACCACACACAACAAATGCACTACACACATGTTCAGACAGCCCACACCCACTCACAGCAAACATAAACATGTCACACACACTAAAGACATCATACCACACAGACACTAAACACCCACGACACGCACCCCTGCCCTCTTCCTGACAGTTCCCTAGATGAGCCTCACTGGGAGGCAGCTCTCAGTCCCTCCATGCACAGCCCTGCCCAAGACATCCTGAAACCCAGTCTTCTGCAGATGGGAAGTGTCACAGCGGGTCACCTTGGCTCTGGCCCCTCTGTGGATCAGCGGCTGTGTCCACAGCCTGGCTGGCCTTGGCGCCCGGAGGCCGCCACCTGGCCGGTCTGTCTGTACAGCTCAGGGCCTCCCAGCGTGCTGAGCACAGCAGCAGAGCTGCACAGAGGAACCTGCCCTCCTTGACCTCTGGGGTTTCCTGTGCGCCCTACCAGGCCCCTCCTCTCAATGGCCACACCTCAGGTCCTGCTGGGCTCTCAAGGGCCCTGTTCTGAATGCTGGAGAACATGCACAATGTGTTGTGCTCAGGTGGGTGGCCAAGCCTGTGTGGCCAGTGGTGGTGTGTCTTGTATGTTCCATGGGTCACCTTGGCCCACAACAGCATCCCTGGGCTCTGGGTGGGTGGGGGTGGGCTGCCAGGCCCTGCAGCCTCAGGAGAGTGTGACGAGATGATGGACAGAACCCTGGACTAGCCGGGCCACCAAAGACAACAGGGTCCCCCAGACTTTGGAGGCCTGGCAGAAGAGAGGAGGGAGCCATAGGGCCCTGGCCTGTCTTCCTGGCCACTCACTTGGGACAGTGGCCCCATGGCTGCCACATGTGCCACAAGCTGGCTTTGACATATCAGCTCCCCAGGTTCAGACCACTTCCTGTCCTCCACCACCTCTTGCATTTCAGACTGCCCATGCCAGATACCCAGTCAGAGAGGACAGAGTGGGGGCAGGCTGTGAGGCCAGGGCACACCCAGAAGACCTGTGCACATGTGGCCCTGGACACAACCTGGAGATGTGGACCCCTGACCTGAGGCACCTGTGCCTCAGCTTTTGGGTCTCACAGTACTGAGCCAGAGCCTTGGACAGCCAAGAGCCACTGACCTTCCCCACATGGCCAGATGCTGCCCCTCAGGGCCAGCAGGAATGGAGACCACATAGCAGACCTCAAAGCATGACAGGCCACAAGGCTGACTCTGATGCCAGGCCACAGGCAGGAGGGCTGAGGCAGGTGGCTCTGACCATCCACGGCTCTGCACACAGGGTGTGGGAGGAGTGCCACAGGCCGCCCTGGTCTCTGAAGGGACCAGACCGACCTGGGGTCCCACTGGGGGGAGGTAGGTGGCCAGGGAAAGCCACCTGCCCTCCGGCCTGGTGGATCTGCGGAGCCCTGACATCAGGCTCTGGGAAGGCTCGCAGGGGCTCCAGTGCTGACTGAAGTGCCTGTTTTGCCTGTTGTTTAATTTTGCTTTGTTTTTCCTAGTACTTACAATTAACTCTGTTGCTTCACACTGAGCTCCGCAGCCCTAATTTTTTTTTCAGGGGTAGGGTGGGATATTGTGTGTGTGTGTGTGTGTGTGTGT
>PVIC010009404.1:0-45728 GCA_004025085.1 Thryonomys swinderianus
ATATGCCAGCTACAGTGCAAGGATTGATAAAAATCAATGACAGCATTCTAAACAAATCAATCACCTATATGGTACTGTACATTTTAAATATAATTACATTATTAATTGAAAATAATGCACTACCCAACTCTTATATCAGTAAATTTATCATACTTTTGGTACACAGGCATATTTTGTTTTCTAGAGAAACACCTGATAAATATTCACCAGCACACCATTGCCTCCACCTATGTTGCATTACCCAAAACTCAAAAATATATGATTTCATGTAGAGTAATTAGCTTAGCTGTGTGTCCAGGAAGGAGAGAACCTGTTACTGTCAACTGTGATATTGTGAACTCATTTCTTCTGCAGTCCACCCTCCCGGTCATCAAATCTGTGTTATTTTTTCCTTCCTACACACAGACCACACTCACCTCTTTCTGTTGCAAAAAACCCAAAGTCCCATCTGGTCACTGCATCCCTGCTCAAACTCCAAGACCTCTAGGTGATGCAGATATTTCTCTATCACATCAGATGTGATTCTTCTTGGCATTACAACCAATGGACTAAAAGAAGAAGCTATCTCCCCCCCCAACTTATGCATTATAATGAAGAGAATGACTCTAATAACTGCAAGTTTCATTATGAAAAGAATAAAAAGGTGTATAATGGGCCAGAGATTTAGCTCAGTGGTTCTGGCACCTGCCTTGCAAGCGCAAGGTCCTGAGTTGGATCCTGGTAACCACATACAGCAATGCTGGGCATGGTGACTCACGCCCACCAGCAATCAACACCACATACCACGGTGCTGGGCGTGGTGGCTCATGCCTGTCATCCCAGCACTCGGGAGGCAGAGACAGGAGGATTGCTGAGTTTGAGGCTTGCCTGGGCTACATAGTGAGCTCAGGGCCAGCCTGAACTACAAAGCAAGACCCTGTCTCAAAAAAAAAGGTGTACAGTATAGTCATTCATTCCTAAACTCTGGAATCCTATGGACAGGAAGTATGAAGTCTTCTGTCCTGAAAAAAAAACCCTGATTCTGCTCTCTGAGAAGCAATCCTTTTGCCTGTAGGTCACATCTAAAATGATGATTGGAAAGTTCTCTTTCCTTAAAGAGGTGTACAAATTTAACAGACTGTGGCCTACTTTCTGCAGAGGAGATTACATGTTTTATGTCTAAAACCAGCAAAAGCTTCTTTTATTTTTTGGAGACAAGGTCTCACTTTGTAGTTCAGCTGGTCCTAAACTCACTATGTAGTCCAGACAAGCCTCCAATTCAGCAATCCTCCTGCCTCTGCCTCCCAAATGCTGTGATCATAGGTATGAGCCACCACATCCAGCACTGTGGTTTGTGGTACTGATTGCTAGTAGGCGTGAGTCACCATGTCCCGCACTGTGATTTGTGGTACTGGGTATGGAACTTGGGACCTTGTGGCGCCCCTTCCTCTATAGTTGCCAGGTTGAGAGGTGACCTTATGACTACTGAGTCCCCTCAGGTGAGTTTCAGTGCTGCATACCATGAGCCTCATCTTTCTAGGCACCTATAACAGTGTCCTGGCCTCCAACTGCAAGGCCATTAAGCCAGTGTCATAAATGTAAGGCTATTCGAGCATCATTTCACTGCAAGACACCAATTTCTTATCAGTCAAATATAGTAGACTAAGCTGTAAAAGCAATGAAATTCTAACCTCTTAACACAGTATAATAACCAGTTTTAACCCAGTTAAATCATTTCATCTAGTGGAAAGTTTATGCAGACTTGTCCTATTGGACAACTCCCTCCAGGTAATGATTCTGAAAAAGACATTTCTTTCACCTGGAGTGTTGTGTCTTTTGGGATCTCTTTGCAGACAGGAACATTGAATCCTCTGTACTCAGTAAATCAACAAGTAAAGAAAGACATGGAAGAGCATGCAAGGCATTTTAGGGGCAAGACCTTGCAGGAGTATACATTACCACCCTGATACCACTGTTCATGACTCAGTTACAGGCCCCTATGTACACAGAAGGGAACTATGTGCAATAGTAGAACATCAGAAAGAGAAAAAGAAGACACTAGTTAGCAATAGCTTCTGTATACACACAGAAGACAGAGAGTATCTTTATCCTCTTCCTGACCAGACCAAAGTTCTTAAAAATGCCTGAACAACCACATGTGATAGCATACATCTGCACGCCAGCACTCTGGAGGGCTGAGGCAGGAGGATTTCAAGTTCAAGCACAGCCTGGATGATTTATTCAAAATAAAAAAATAAAATAAAAAAGACTTGGAGATGTAGCTCACAATAAAAGGCGTGGATTCAATCTCCAATACCATCAACAAAACAAAAAAATACCTGAACTTTGTGTCTAACTTCTTCTACTCATTTTCTGTTAGAATTTCGTAGTATTTCAGTTCCACCATCCTTTTCAGGGGCCAAATGGTTATTCATTGGTAGGATGAATGCTTGCCTTTGCAGTTGACACTTTACTAACATGTTTCACCTATTTTCCTTTCGTTCACTCTCCTTCCTGAATACTCTTTTCTTCTGATTTAATTTTTCTTCTTGAAATTGTTCATTTTTTCTTTCAGAAAGAATCTAAGACAAATTAATTTTTATGTATCTGGACATGTTTTTATATTATCTCACTTTTTATGGTAACTTAGTTGGGTAGAAAAATCAAAGTTGTTATTTTTCCTAACTATTTTGACAGTTATCTTTTTGATGATTATTCAGACTAATGGCTGCTCTTTGTAGAAAACACTACAAGGACTTAATAGCTCCACACCAATTTTTGTGGCAGCTTATAGACTTCAAATTTCCATACATCATGATCAGTAAGGGAATTTCCTCTCACTGCGATCTCCCTCACACATACCCATACTGTAGATACTGACTTCTCAGAGTTCTTTCTAACCGCTGTCCACCAATGCTGTATCCTGAGACTGACAGTTTTTCTGGCTACCCGATCTTTTCATTGTTTTCAAGGAGGTTCATTCCAAATCATCTTAGTAGCTATGCTCAAGAAGGTTGAATTCTAGGTTTTAAAGAATATTTTTTCCACTCCTTTTTGCCTACATGTACAATATTTAAATATTTATTTATTCTAGCATTTCTTTGTCTGCATACCAGTCTGGGTAGCTAAGTTGACATCAGAGAAACATATGCAGAGTTAAACACTCAGTAGTTGCAAAAACATGTAATGAAAAAACAAGAGACTCCTTCCTACCCCTTTTCTACACACTACCCTAGTTCTACTCCATAATAGCAACCAGCTTCAACTCCTGTAGGTTGTTCTGATAACTACCTCTATACTTATACACTATAAATTCAAATTGCTATTTTAGTATAGGAAATTAGCTAGTAACAACCATAATGTCTTCATATTGTGATAAATTCAAACTTAGTTATCACATTCCACCCGATAGTCTTCTTAATTATATATTTAATATTTACACCAATACTATTATGTTAATATAGTCCACTGTTGAATCCATGGGTGAACTATGGTTTTATTTCCTAGTACAGCTTGAAAACTCTGTAAATTACTATTTGTTCTTTATTTGTATACAATGTTAATTACATATAGTGTTCCTGCTTATCTTTTCCCCCTAAATATGGCATTATATAAAGTTTTTACTCAAATCCTTTATATTCCCTATGGCTGTATAACAAACTGCTCTCAAACTTTGCACTTTAACACAATGAACATTGATTATCTCACAATTTCTATGGGACAGCAATCAGATTTGGATTAGTGGGGTCCTCTGAGTCAAGCTTTTTCACAAGACTGCAATTAAAGTGGCACTAGAGCTATCATGAGCTAGGAGGTCTGCTTCCAGTGTCACGAGTAACTGATAGAATTATTTGCCTCACTTTGATGCCCTATGACTGTTTATCCTTCTCCATAGGGCAGCTCACTACATGGCAGCTGGCTTACATCATAGCAAGCTAGAGAAAACAAGCAACATGGAAACTAGTCTCTTTTTAAATTCTCACCATGGAATTTATAGCCTATCATTTTGATCATGTCATATTTATTACAAGCAAATCACTAAGTCTAGTTGCAGAGAAGAGACCACTACATAAAAGCATGACTACAGGAAGTCTAAAATCATTAGAAACCATTGAAGAAGATATTTACCACATTGTTTTAGTTTTGGGGGAAGCTCTTTTTTTCTCTCTTACTCTAATATAGATCAGTTACTTTCTCCACCCACTCTCAGTTGAGATCCTGAGAATCCCCTTTACCATTTTCATGAGCTATAATCTGTGACCATTAACTGTGACAGTCAGTTTGACTGGATTAAGATAGGTCTGGCTGATTAGTAAAGCACGTTCCCAGGTGTATCGAGTGGAGTCTTAGGCACGAACCTGAGGACTATCTACTTCCTAGCGCCTTCTTCTCTGGCCTCTTCCCAGCCTACTCTGCTTCTCAGCCACTATGAAAAATGTAGCTTTTCCCCATTTGTTGAGCTGGATACTCCCTACGCCTTTTCAACCAAACGTCCCTCTGTGTTCTTACATTTTGAGAATTACTCATATACTTTCCTAGATAATTTCTTCTTTTCATTGTATCTGTAGTCTATTTAGAATTGGATATTGGATTTTCCAGATCAGGAATAAGCAAATTTTTTTTTATAAAGGGCTACATGGTAAACATGTTAGGCTTTGTGGGTCGCAAGTTATCTCTGACTCATATTGTTCCTCCTCCTTCTCTTCTTCCTTCTCTCTTTCCCCTCCTTCTTCTTGTAAATACAACCCTTTGCAAATTTAAAAAGTATTTCTAGGTGACTTGCTGACACCGTCTGTGCATGAAAACTGAGAAGTGAGAGAAAGGTCAAATATTCTAGTCACTGATCTTATGCATATGTTTGCCTAAATCCCAACTCCTTCATTCATATCACTTCCTATAGGAACTTTAGGCTGCGACTTCCTCTGTTAGTTGTCTGCATTCTAACCTCCAAAAATATGTTAAACTTTATATCCAGTAGACTTCATCTCCTCACCGCTCTTTGCTTTGCTTTGAGTCAACCATTGTTGACCCAGTAGCCACAGGAGTGAAATTGCCCCTGGTTTCCTCACAGCCTGTCAATCTTTGTTAAATCAGAAAAGGGTGAATAATGAATTCTTTGTTGTCCCTGTCCAAACGTGGCAGCCGTTTAATTTCAATTAGCAAAGCTTGAAGAAGAATACTATGCCAGAGGTGATTAAAACAGGAGGGAGTGCCTCGCTTTCCTCCACACTTCCTCCTCATCGAGCATCTGTGGAATCCCCCGACAGAGCTGCGAAGTTTGGGTTCTAGGGAGATCTGGCACCCAGGGCTTTGATACGGCTCTCTTCAAACAAGTGACAAGACAGGAAACACAAGCCTCCAGGAAGGATTCATTTCACTTTTTAAAGTCTAAAAATTAGCTGTACAGATGAGACTTGCCTATACCAAAATGCTAACTTGCTCACTTCAAGCCCTCGTTTTTCCCTCTCTGCAAGTAGTCTATTTTCAAAGCTCCTCTTCCTCTCCTGTTAGGGCATGCCAACCCTTTTCTCCTCCATCAAACAAGTATTTGTTCAGGTTGACACATTAGAATCTCTACCAACAAGCAAACAACCCCCTACCTGCAACTTCTTAAGTTTCACAGTGCCAGTCAGGGTTCCTCCAGGAAACAGAATTTACCCATCAAAGTACGGATGAAGAGAATGGAAAGAAGGGGCTACTGACAGAGAAGTGGGTGGGCTACAAGAACAAGCAAGGGAAGGCCCCCAGAGACAGCAGCAGCAGGAAGCTGTTCGCACCCTTAGGACGGAAGGAATAATGGAAGACCACAGCATTATTAGAGCCAGTGAGAGCTGGGGAGTGGCACAGCGGAAGCTATAGTCACGGAAGCATATGACCCACCCAGGAAAGCCAAAATAGGGGGGAAATGCCCTCCAGTCTCTCCGTGGCCTGCATGCGTGTCCCATGGCCAAATCACCTTGGACAATTCAATGTCACTTCTTGTGTACAAAGCTTGTTTTTCCCGTTTGTATGTGGTCAGCCTGAGAGCCAATAATAGGATTTATATTCACTGTATGTCTCATGGAGTTTAACCTAACACTAGTACTGAGCACATGCGTGCTCAACAAATATTCTTACTAGATTATGTGAATGTAGTTATTATGTTGTACCAAACTGAGAAGAGATAATACACATGATACATTAACATATAGTGATAACTATGAAAATGTGAAGGGTATCATTATAATCAGAGAGTAGACCTCAGTTGGAAACATAGAGGACATTCTCTTAAATAAAAGTAAAGAAACAGTAAAGCCAATGTGATGACAGTTAATGAGTGTTTGGTACCAGCTTACATGGTACACAGAGCCAACCTACATAAGATGCTTAGGATATATACTGATGCCCCATGCTCCTGATTTTCTGGATATGCAAGTGTTACATGAGGGTATTCTGAGGTCCTCTTTAAGAGGTTAAGTGATAAAACAAATGTGGTTTACAGGAAGAAAGCTCTCCAGGACTGAGTGTCCAAGCTCAGCTGCCTATGTGGTCTCTATTTAAGAGCAGAGGTGTTGAGGGAAAGGGGACAGCACTGATGAAACATGAAACCAAAATTCTAGAAAATGGTCTACAAGCTCAAAAAGGACTTCATAGCAGGCTAAGGTGGCTCACGCCTGTAATTCCAGCATTTGGGAAGCTGAGGCAGGAGGATTGCCATAAGTTTGAGGCCAATTTGGGCTACATAGTGAGTTCAAAGCCAGCCTGAACTACATAAAGACCCTGTCTCAGTGAAAAAAAGAAAAAAAGATTTCATCCTTATCTATCATTTAGGTTTCTCAGGATCTTGATTTTTTCATTGTGAGCACTGTACATGCTCCCTCCCTCTCTCTCTCTCTCTCTCTCTCTCTCTCTCTCTCTCTCTCTCTCTGTCTCTCCTCTTTCTCCTCTTTCTGATTCTGTCTCTCTCTCCATGTGTGTGTGTGTGTGTATGTGTGTGTGCGTGCATGCATGTGTGTGTGTGTGTGTCTGTGTGTGTGCCCCTCTCATTGACCAGATGGAAACTACTGCGGGATATGTCACTGTACATCAGCCGACTCACCATTTAGACCCACTGACTAAGCTGCAGGTTTCTTCACCCTTTCTGACCCATCTGCCACCAGTGCCTGACAGATGTACTTTCCTATATTTCATTAAATTAACTCTAAGGCAGTCAACACACTGGCAAAAAACATATACATTCTGCATGAATGATAAAAGGCTATAAATAATACAGACCAGTTAATTTTGTCTTTCTGAGCAGCACACCCCTTTATCCACAGCACATTTTACATGATAAGCTGGACTCTTTTCCTTTGTTTCAGCACCGCCTGCTTCTACCAATAGTTGGTATGCCTGTCAAAATGCAAAGTATTTTACCCTTACCTTTAAACAAATACAATTAGAATGGAAAATAGTGTTTTTAATAACCTTCTGGGGAGAGAACAGAATGAGTCTCTATGGATTGGTAAAGGAAAGTCAAGTCAATTCTCCTTTGTCACTTCAAGAAATACTGGTTGATGCCGTTGCCCCTGCAGATTATGATGGGTCGCCCCGATTTCTGGCTGCCAACATTCTCAAATGGATAGTTTGTGTCTTCTGCATCCTTTGCCCCAACACACATGTCTTCTTCTGCTCTGAAGAAGCTGACTTCATCGCATTATGGTAGTTAGTTTTATGTGTCAACTTGATTGGGCCAGGAGGTGCTCACGCATTTGGCCAAACATTATTCTGAAATTATCTTGAGGGTGTGATGGCTGAGGTTAACACTGAATTGGTGGACTGAATAGAGATAATCGTTTCCCCAGTGGGTACGCCTCGTCCAATCAGTTGAATGCCTGAGTAGAGCAAAAAGACTAAGAGGCAGTCCGTCTGGCCTGGTCATTTGAGCTGGAATACTGGTCTCTCCACCCTTTGAACCTGGCCTGAAGCACTGGCACTTCTTGGGTCATACATATGACAGCATTTGGACTAAAATTTACGTCACCAGTTTTTCTAATGTCCAGATCTTCCCATGCTCACTGACACTACACATTGGCTTTCCAGGGTGCTGTGCTTGCTGAGGACAGACCTTGAGATTTCTCACCATCCATTATCATGCAAGCCAGTTCCTTACAGTAAATATCTTTGCATATGTGCAAGTGTCTGACACACACCTACTGGCTGTCTTGCTCCGGAGAACCCTGACCGTACTCTCGGGGTTACCAAGGATCTTCCTGCAGACTTTCTGGGCTGGTCTCCTCCTTCTGTTTGATTCTCTTGGTTCCTATTCCTTCTCTCATAGCTTTCCCTAATTCTCACTACTGCAGTTCTTCCATTTCTTTCATAATCGACAAGCCTGAGTTGTTCTCTACATTTCTGTATCACCTACCATCTTTTAGTCATTGCAATTTAGTGCCCCCCTCTCATCTAAAATTCAATGAGTCTGAATCTTCTTTCCTTTAAAATTGTCTCTTCTTCCTCTTACTTCTTACTTCCTGTGAAAATTTTCAATATCTGCTTTTCCCACACCTGGGTCCAATTAAGCACAAATCCTGCTGGTTTTCCTTTCACTTCCTGACATTCCCTTCTTTTCATTTCCTCTACTTCTGTCCTGACGTAGCCCTCATCCTTACAAGCAATAGCCTTCTCATTGCCGCTGCTGCCTTCAGTCCACCTGTGGTCTACTTTCCCCTGTATACCACTGCCAAATTGAGCAGACCATTATTGCAACCCATTTCTCCCCTCCTAAAAGCCTGCAGTGATTCAAGGAAAAACCCAAACTTCACTACTGAGCCTCTGAGCCTGTCTGTTACTGGCCCACAGCTCCAGTCTGGCTATCGAGACAAAACAGGGCTCAAATAACTGGAGCCACATAGCACTGCCTTCTTCACCTCCCTGGCTTTCCTCCCAACACTAAATACTTTTAAATTGTAAAGAAGTCTAGCAAGTTAAAGCTGAATAGTAAATGACTTACCAAATTTGCCAAGAGAGCTAAAAAAGTAGACACTAGCTTGAGCTTTCAAGAGTGACTCTGAGCAGGCCACCAAGGAAACTGCTGCCCCCTTTATGATCAGAAAGCCACCATGATCAGCTACCATGAAAATTAAAGTTTTCAAATTAAATACTCCTTTCAATATGCTTTTTCCAAAAAGTCAGATCCCATACTTTCTGCATGAAGAATGATTTGCATGTAATTCCCTATAAAACTTTTAGAGACCTAAACATTTCCTACCTTGCTTTAGCTGCTTTTAATATTAGTTATTAATATTAAATTAATATTATCCATTGAATTTGGCTAAATGCAGTGCTTGGGAAAGCAAGAGTTAACAGTGTGGGCTGGGGATTTAGCTCAGTGGTTCCAATGCCTGCCTCGCAAGCACAAGGTCCTGAGTTCGATCCCTGGTACCACATACCACAATATGGGGCGTGGTGGCTCACGCCTATAATCCCAGCACTCGGGAGGCAGAGGCAGGAGGATTGCTGAGTTCAAGGCTTGCCTGGGCTGCACAGTGAGCTCAGGGCCAGCCTGAGCTACAAAACAAGACCCTGTCTCAAAAAAAAAAAAAGTTAACTGTGGTGGTCTCTCAAACCAAACACCTTGAATTAGGATCCCAGCTCTACCACAGATAGTGTGGCCTTAGGCAAGTAATTTAACCTCTTGGGGCCTTAGTTAATCATGTACAAGTTAGAAATAACAGTAACCACAGCCATAGAATTGTTGGGGAGTCACAGAAAGGGGTTAGATGAGGGTAAATGTTCATAATAAAGGTTACATGTGTTTTAGTGATTATCACACTCTTAGTGATAGTGAGCCCCACGCCGTGCTGGACCTGGCCCCCAGAGGCACTGCTGTGGCCAGGCGTCAGTGAGTGGCACTGCCCCTGTGCTGCCACAGCCCCACACCAGCAACTTCAGCCTTTTCCGGCTCCAGGAAGGAGGGAATGTCCTTCATTTCTAAAGAGTCACACCACTTTTTTTTTTTTTTTTTTTTTTTTTGAGACAGGGTCTCGCTTTGTAGTTCGGGCTGGCTCTGAGCTCACTATGTAGCCTAGGCAGGCCTGGAACTCAGCAATCCTCCTGTCTCTGCCTCCCGAGTGCTGGGATTACAGGCGTGAGCCACCACACCCGGTTGAGTCACACCACTTTTAGAAGTGAAGGGAAAGAGTATTTGAAAGCGAGGCTCCCTATGAAGCTTCCCCCTTCTCTGTCTTTCTCCTGAGCTGTAAAGTCCTGTCCTGGGGCAGGCAAAGCCCAGACCAGAAGTACCGAGGATTTCGCCTAAGACATCCTGGCTTGCCGCAATGCAGTGAATAGCTAGTGAAAGGGGTCTATGTGTCCACCAACTAGTGCGTGCTCTCTCTAGCGTGATACTCCACTACCACAGTGGCTACCCTGATTTAAATTAACTAAACAAAATATAAAATCCAGTTCTTTAATAGCTCAAGTGGTCAATAGTCACCTGAGGCTAGGGGTTACCTCCATCATTACAAAGAAAGTTCCCTGAGGCAGCACTGCTGCTCCATTGCCTTCATTTAAACTGGCATGAAGTCTTTGAAAGACCCTCAAATCCTCCTGAAGGCAAATGATTAAAACTGGTGCGTCTGTATCTACATCTCTGTTCACTCATTTTTGTCATGAGTGTCATTGTGAACCTATATACACAAAGCGTGACCAGGAGTGGGACTGAAACCTTGCAAAACAATTCAGTTTCTGCTTCTAAAGGGATGACAATTTTGTTCAGGAAATAAGAAATGCACATCAGTAACAATAATGAGTAGAGAGTGATTGCTTGCTAAGAGAAGTGCGCTGCCGAAAGAATTCAGAGAAGGAAAAACTGCTTCCAGCTGGGTGAAAGGAGTAGTTCTCAAAGGAGCTATGCAGAGGTGGAGGAAAGACCATCCCAAGCCGCGGGAAGGGCATGAGCGAGGCACGGAGGCGGACAAGGTCCTCCTCTTGTGGAACATCCAGCCTGAGGCTCTGTGGAGGACCCCTGCTGCCTGGCTGATTACCTCAGTACACCCTGCTGAGCACTGGGGGATTAATGTCCTAGCCCAATTGCCCTCTGCTTTGATTAAGGGTCACTGTAGGGAAGAGAATTCACTATAGCAAGTTAAAGCAGGGTATTAAGTGACTTACAAAATTTGCCAAGAAAGCTAAAGAAACAGACACTAAGTTGAGCTTTCAGGAGTGACTCCGAGCACCAGGCCAAGGAAACTGCTGCCTCATTTGTACTCAGAAAGCCACCATGGTCAGGAAGAAGTATAATCAGAAAGTGACTACATCTATATGACTGCCACAAAAAATTCCTACACAGTCATGGTGGTGCTTTTGGAGCAATATCCCAGTGAGTTCTGAATAACTTTCACCTTCCACATTCCGAAACTTGGGTATATCTAACTGCCAGAACTCTAAGTACAAAAATCACAGTACTGAAGGAAAAGTACATGGAAAACAAAAGTGTAGAAAGCAGTGATAGCTGACTTTCCAGTTCCAAAGTATTGAAAGGAATGTTAGAAAAAGTGAGAATCCATTCCACTACCAATCTGCCACATATTAATTCACTGCACCACCACCACGACCCCGGCCCAGTGACGGAAAATTAGGCGGCTGGTCACCCTCCAGGGTGATAAGATGAGCTTTCATAGGCCAGAGCCTGAGGCCTTTTCTGCTAAAAGCAAACACCAGGAGGCAGCAGTCACATAAACACATTCACAAGAAAGAAAAATCTAGAACATATTGTAAGGAAACGCATTTGCTTTATATATCAAGGGTTTCTGAAGTGTGTACTGTCTTTGTTTCAGTGGAGCCATTGCAATTCCCACTTGCAGAGCGCTGCAGGAATGGGTGGGGTTGTAGAACATCCTGCTGAGCTGCAGGCTGATGAAGACTACACTATTTTTAGGGTGAATTTCCAGTTCAAAAAAAAATGTCAGAAAAACAAAAGAAAACAAAAGAAAAAGACATTAGAGCTGTAGATTGAGCTTTCAGGAATGAGTCCGAAAGTTGGCGCCCAGCTCAGGTTTTGTGTGTCGTTTCAGTCCCTGCTGAGGAAACCAAACAGCAGGTAACTGTAGAACACACCTGTCTATAGCAGCTGTTTGATGTTACCAGGCTCTGATTGTCAACTGGGCATTTTGCTTAAGATTTGGAAACAGGAAGTTGTCATAAGCCAGAGGAGCAAGTGACATGCAGCATGTCTGTTGCTTCCAGCAGTCTGGAGGAGAAAGCCTAAGTGGGAGATGGGCACCGGAAGGGCTACTCTTTGGGAAAGTGACAGCCTCCTACAGGGCAGTAATGGGATCTCTGCAATAAAGTGCCGACTCCCTATTCTTGTGAAGTCTTGATGTTGCTAAAGACCAGGCTTCCAGTAAACAAGTCTAACTGGTGTCAGGTAGGACCCAAGGGTGGAAGGGAGATGGTCAGTCCTTAGCATGGTTAAGAGAAAAACATCAGCAAGGAGTTCTTGGTTTCCAAGCAAAACAGTTTATAGTGTTATTTATTACTTATTTATTACTGAAAAGCATCTGAACCTACCTATTTCTCACACTCCAGCTCCAGTCCCAGCGTCGACTCATTCACTCATTCTTTCATTCAAAGATATCTCTTCAGTGTCTTCCGTGAGTAAGATGTGCAATAAACCATGCCTTTCATGGGGACTACAGGGAGATGGATGAAAGAAACCATCTTAAAAATAAGTTTTGTCTACTGTGAAAGTAGAAAACAAATAACTCTAGTACAAGCTATCCTGGGAAATAAAATGACGTGACAGTTCCAAGATGGGAAGGATACTTGTTTGGAGAGGAATGAAGATAAGGATCTGGAAGAGCTTTCTGAGAAAGGAACAATCTCACTGAGTTCTGACGAACACCCGTTGGGTATTCAGTCCCTTTGAAGCACAAAGATAATCTGCCATGTGGCCAGCATCTACTGTATGCCACACTGCATTGTAGAATCAGTTATTGTTCAATATATCTGATCTTTTTTACTTATATTTGACTTAAATAGCAAGCTTCAAAAATGTTGTACTGAATTGAGATAATGGATGAAAGAAGAGTGCCATTTGATAGGTACTTAATAAATAGTAATTATCCCAATTCTGAGGTAGAATTGACCTAGAGGAAAGGCATATGTTAGTTAAATGTAATCTGAAAATATGGTGTAATCTCTTGAACAACTGAAGTGTTAAAAAATTGGGAACTGCAGCTTTGTTTGCATTCCTTATTACTTGTTTTAGACTCAGGCTGTCTGTGTCCTGCGGATGGTTCATTACCATGTTCAGGAGAATTACTCTGAAAAATCACTGCTTCTTACTATGATATTCAGAGGAGGCACACATGATCTTAATTGCATGAAAAACCAAATGTAACGTGAGAGTTGTTGAAGATCTAACTATTGGGATTGAAAAGAATCTATAATGAAAATGTGACTATAGTTCCTGTAATTTTATATCTCTTAAAACCCTAACTTAAACTAAAATTTTAAAATGTATTATTCTAAGAATAATTGTCCTGCACAATTTTTGAATACATATTAGCATTTCATCATCCTCTCAAAGAAAAGCCTGAATTCTGAGGACCAAATTTTAGCTTTCCCAACAGATACCTCCAGGTCACTATTAAAATATGGCTAGGAAAAGAGATGAAAAAGTAACAATATAAACACAGAGTATGTGTCTAGGGCAGGCTTGAGAGTTCTATAAATCTGTCTCGGAGATAGCATAGAGACAGGGTGTCATTCAGGTTGCAAAATATAAATTGAAGACTAAATGCATAGTTATTCAGAGGGTCATAAGCCAGCTAAAGCATCCACTAAGGACAATCTATACATATATATGGTACCAGCAGCATGTAAATGTGGGCCCACAGATAACTCCTCTTTTCCCCACAAAGCTGCTATCCCCCAAGGTATAGTAAAACATACCCAAGGGGATCTTACAGTTTTGCTCAAGCAGATCCCATTGCTAAGTGGATTTCTGGCCTGGCCTCCCCTGTACAAAAGGGAGAGGAGAGCTCCAGAAATTATGGTATATCTGGGATGCCCTTAACCTTTACATACATTCTACTGAAGCCAAAAGGGTCCAGCTGACAGGAGGGTCCCACACACTGTTGGAGGTCTATTAACCCTGCTTCCTTTAAAAATGGCCCACCTTGCTGGGCGGGGTGGGTCATGCCTGTGATCCCAGCACTCGGGAGGCAGAGGCAGGAGAATTGCTGAGTTTGAGGCTTGCCTGGGCTACATAGTGAGCTCAGGGCCAACCTGAACTATAAAGCGAGACCCTGTCTCAAAAAAAAAAAAAGGCCCACCTTGCCAGGCGTGGTGGCTCATGCCTGTAATCCCAGCACCTGGGAGGCAGAGACAGGAGGATTGCTGAGTTCGAGACTTGCCTGGGCACCATAGTGAGCTCAGGGCCAGCCTGAACTGCAAAGTGAGACCCTGTCTCAAAAAAAAAAAAAAAAAAAGAAAAAAGAAATGGCCCACCTTGTCAATTATGGAAACATTAACATCACAGGAAACTTTAAAACTCCTTAAGCCTTAAGGAAGTATACACTAGGCAACTTGGCTGACATAAAGGAAAATACTGCCAAGGGAAGGCCCCATAGCAGAGAAAACCACAAGTCTATGCTCAAAGGCTGGCTCTATCACTGATAATGTAACCTTGAATAAGTTTCTTAGCTTCTTTGGGCCTCAGTTTACTTATCTGACAAGTGAAGCTATGTCAACTTTATAGAGTAATAGGACTAAATGAAAAAAACTTACAATGTGATTAAAGTGGCATCTGGACCCTAATAAGCACCAATGAGTAAACTGTTATGACCTACTACTGCTATTGTTGCTACTGTCATCGTATAGCTTCTATAGGCAATTGAGTTTATAACCTCTCACCTAGAGCAGAGGATCCCAACTGAGAAGTTTGCTATGCCTTCCCTGCCACCACCCGTAGACATTTGGTGACACAGTGCTGCAAGACATTTTTAGTGACTCTGACTGGTTGGTGGAAGGGGGTGCCATGCAGGGTGGCACCATTGGCATGTAGTGCATAGAGATCACAAATGCTGCTAAAACCACTTACAATAGACTGGATAATCTTCACTAGAAAGAATGATATTATCTAGCCCAAGGCTGAGAAATGCTGGCCTAGATGCTCCAGGAATGTATTTCATTCCAAGGCCTTGCCATTCACCTAGTCAGTCGTCAGGTCTCAGATTACAAATCCCCTCTGCAGTCAAGAATTTCGTGCTGTCTCTCCTCTCCACCTCCTCCATTCTCTCCATTCACTCTTTCCAACTTCGGGGAATTTTTCTGAGGCCCTGGGGAATTCTCCTGCTTTCCTCTTTCTCCAAAACTCTAAGCCCTCCACCCGGAGATTTAGCTCAGTGGTTCCAGTGCCTGCCTCGCTTGCACAAGGCCCTGAGTTCAATCCCACATACAATGCTGGGCGTGGTGACTCACGCCCACCAGCCATCAATACTACATACCACAGTGCCAGGTGTGGGTGGCTCACGCCTGTCATCCCAGCACTTGGGAGGCAGAGACAGGAGGATTGCTAAATTGGAGGCTTGCCTGGGCTACATAATGAGCTGAGGGCCAGCCTGAACTACAAAGCAAGACCCAGTCTCAAAAAAAAAAAAAAAAATCAAAAAACAAAAAACAAAAAAACTCTAAGCCCTACTCCTGTGGGTCAAATTAAGAGATAACACACCTGTTTGGAGAAGGACAGATCATAGTGTTCAACTGTCCATTCTCTGTGACATATTTAGTATTACCAGTTGCTAGAAAATAAATACCAACAAGTACCTCCCACTAATTTGAAACTACCAGTAAGACCAGTCATGTACATTTACAAATCCCCCTTTGGGCCTGGTGTCTCCCCTTTGGGAACCATTGTCCTAAGAGCTTAAGCTTTAGTAATATGAAAGTGTTTGCTCTCCTGTATATCCCTCATAGCAATGACCAATATAACTCCTTATCAAAAGGGAGGAAAAAATAAAACTAGAGAAAGAAAATAGATTTGTATAGTTCAATACTATTTAGCCACCATCAGGTTACTTTCAGTAATAGACATCAGCATCAATATCCATGGAAACTTTAGGTAGTTCAGGGATATTTTCTCTATCAGCCAAATAATCATTAAGCTGGATGTTTTGATGGTGCCATTTCCAAAAAGCCCTTTGGCGTATCCTTATTCCAACATTCTGCAAAATTAATGCTTCTACTGAAGATCCCTTACTCTTGACCCACCTTGATTGCTTCACTGTATTACCAAGAACTGGGTCAGGAAGAGAGGCTAGAACTGGAGAAGACCCACCAAGAAGTAAAGATTTCAGTTTCCTCCAATGCTGAACAGATGAAAATGCAATGCAACTCTTGATAGAGTTGAAATGGCGTATTTTTAAAAATGTCTTATTAGTATATGTATGCAGTACATAATAATTACATTCATCATGGGAAGTTGGTACATGAACATAACACATCATAATCCTTTTATTCTTTTCTTTCCCTTCCTCCTCCCCCCTCTCTTGTTCCCCTTCCAATTTGAATGTTTTCTTCTTACATTCCAATATCTATCATCCATTTTGGTCTTTATTTGTGCTTTTGGTTTCACACACAATGTGGTATTTAAACATGTGTGTCTGATTTATCTCACTTAAAAGTAGTCTCAAAATATATCCACTCCAAAAAGTGTCCCAACTTAATCCTTCTTTATGGTAGAATAGGACTTCATTATATGTAAAAACTATGTTTTATTTATCCATTCATCTGTTACAGGCATCTAGGCTGTTTCCAAGATTTAGCTATTACTTGTGCTGCTATAAATATGGATGTGCATATATTGCTGTGGTATCATGCTTTTGTTTTGTTTTGTTTTGTTTTGTTTTGTTTTGTTTTGTTTTTGGAGACAGGGTCTCATTTTGTAGTTTAGGCTGGCCCTGAGCTCACTATGTAACCCAGGCTGGCCTTGAACTCACAGCATTCCTCCTGCCTCTGCCTCCCAAGTGTTGGGATTACAGGCATGAGCCACCATGCCTGGCAATGTGGTATGTAGAACTGGGGGTTGAATTTGGGACCTTGCGCTTGTGAGACAGACAAGTGAACCACTGAGCTAAATCCCCGGCCCTGTGGTATCTTGCTTTTAACACTTTTGGGAAGATACAGAAAAAGGAATAGTAAGTCAAATTAAACCTCTATTTTCAGTTTTCTGAGGAATCTCCACACTGATCACCACAGTGGTTGCTCAAGTCTACAATCCCACCAACAGTGGAGAAGGATTTCTTTCTCCCTGCAGCCTTGCCAGCATTTATGGCTGGTTAATTTTGCAGTAGCAGTCATTATTTGTGGAGTTAGATGAAATTTCAGTATTGTTTTCATCTGCATCTCTCGAATGACCAGTGATGTGGAACATTTCTTCACATGCTTCTTGGCTGTTTTTACTTCTGCCTCTGAGAAGTGTCTGTTCATTTAAGATGCCCATTTTTGAATTGGGTCTTTAAATT
Organism: Thryonomys swinderianus; assembly: GCA_004025085.1. Classification (NCBI taxonomy): domain Eukaryota; kingdom Metazoa; phylum Chordata; class Mammalia; order Rodentia; family Thryonomyidae; genus Thryonomys; species Thryonomys swinderianus. The sequence continues at coordinate 17,469 of PVIC010009404.1, forward strand.
TGGGGGACTGATTTTTTTAAGTTCTTTATATATTCTAGATAGTAGCCCTTTATCTGACAAACAGCTAGTAAAGATTTTTTCCCCATGTTGTTGGTTGTCTTTTAGCTGTGCCAGTGGTTTCTTTTGCTGTGCAGCAGCTTTTTAGTAGGATGAGATCCCATTTGTTGATTCTTTCTGCCAGTACTTGTGCTATAGAGGTTTTGTTCATAAAGTCTGTCCCTAAACCAATGTCTCCAAGGTCTTACCTAACCTGTTTTGCAGCAGGTTTAGTGTTTCTGTGAATCCACTGTGATTTTAGGTTAGTACATGGTTAAAGAGATAGGTCCAGTGCTCGCTTCGGCAGCACATATACTAAAGAGATAGGTCCAGCTTTAGTTTTTGGCAGGTTAAAGCCCAGTTTTTCCAGCACCATTTGTTAAAGAGGCTGTCTTTCCTCCATTGAAGATGTTTGGCTCCTTTGTCAAAGATAAGGTGGCTTAGTGTATCTGGAATTGTTTCTGGATCTTCTAATCTATTTCACTCATCCTCAGGTCTGTTACTTTGCCAGTACCATGCAATTTTTATCACAATGGCTTTACAGTAGAGTTTTAAGTTGGGGATTGTAATATGCCCTGCCATGTCCTGGTTAGAATTGCTTTTGTTATTCTAGGTCTCTTGTGGATCCAGATGAATTTTTTGGATTATTTTTTCTAGCTCTGTGAAGTATGGTGTTGGGATTTCAATCAGAATTGCATTGAATCTGTTTAGTAGTTGTGGAAGTATAGCCATTTTGACCATGTTGGTTCTCCTTACCCAGGAATAAGGGATGTCTTTCCGCTTTCTGATTTCCTTTTCTATCTCCTTTTTCAGAGTCCTGTAGTTTTCAGAGTAGAGGTCGTTCATCTCCTTTGTTAGATTGATTCCTAGATATTTTATTTTTCTGGGTGCTATTGTGAAAGGGATTGACTCCCCAATTTCTCTTTCAGTGAGTCTGTTGTTTGTGTAGTCAAAGGTTGTTGATTTTTGAGCATTGACCTTGTGTCCAGCTACACTCCTAAATTTGGTGATTAAGTCTAGCAGTGTTTTGGTTGAGTTTTTAGGATCCTCTATATAGACAATCATGTCACTGGCAAATAATGACAGTTTAACTTCTTCCTTACCTATCTTTATTCTTTTTATTTCTTTGTCTTGCCTAATTGCTGTGGCTGTTTCCAGCACTATATTGAACAGGAGTGGTGACAGCATACATCCTTGTCTCATTCCTGATCTTATTGTAAAAGGTTTCAATTTTTGCCCATTTAGGACAATGCTGGCTGTTGATTTCTCTTAAATAGCTTGTATAAGTTTGAGATAAAGTCCATCTATTCCAACTCTCTGTAGGGTTTTGATCATGAATGGGTGTTGGATTTTGTTAAGCCCTTTTTCTGCATCTATTGAGATGGCCACTGTCCTTGAGTCTGTTAATATAGTATATTATGTTTATTGATTTATGTATGTTAAACCAGCCTTGCATCCCTGCAATAAATCCAACGTGATCAGGGTGTATGGTTTTCTTGATAACTTTCTGTATTCTGTTTGTCAGTATTTTAGCATCAGTGTTCATTAGAGAGATTGGCCTGTAGTTTGTTTTTTTGGGGAGGGGATTGGGTCTTTCTCTGCTTTTGGAATCAAAATAAAGCTTGCTTCAAACTATAAATTTGGGAGCACTGCTTTCCTTTCAATTTCATTAAAGACTTTGAGAAGTAGTGGCATTAACTCTTCTTTAACTCTTCTTCTTGTAGAATTCAGCAGTGAAACCATCAGGACCAGGGTTTTTCTTTGTTGGTAGGTTTTTTATTATATTTTCAATTTCACAGATTGATGTAGGGTTGCTTAACATTTTAATATCCTCTTAGTTCAGCTTTGGAGGTTCATATGTGTCTAGGAATCTATCCATTTCTTCTATATTTTCCATCTTTTTGAAGTATAAATTTTCAAAATACGTGTTTATTACCCTTTGGACTTCCACTGGATCCATGGTGATTTCCCCATTTTCATTCCTAATAGCATGGATTTGAGCCTTTTCCTTCCTTTGTTTGATAAGGTTGGCTAAAGGTCTGTCGATTTTATTTATCCTTTCAAAGAATCAACTCTTCAATTTGTTGATTCTTTGTATCGTTCTGTCTCCTTTCCATTAATTTCTGCTCTGATCCTTGTAATTTCCTACCTAGTATGAGCTTTGGGTTTGTCTTGCCCTCTTTTAGAAGCCACTTTTCCCAGCACTATTATTAAAGAGGCTATCTTCCTTCCTGCAAAGTTTCTTAGCAACTTCTGTGGGCCTCTTTGGCCCCTTTGTCAAAGATAAGGTAGCTGAGCATGTTCAGAGTTGTTTCTGCATCTTCTGTTCTCTTCCACTGATCCTTGAGTCTGTTTTTGTTGTGGTTGTTGTTGTTTGTTTGTCTGTTTTCTGATACCATGCTGCTTTTATCAAAGTAGCTTTGTAGTATAATATCAAGTCAGAGACTGTGATGTACCCTCCCTTGCCTTTGTTGCCCAGGATTGTTTTTGCTATTCCAGCTCTCTTCTGTTTCCAAATAAATTTAAGGTTTATTTTCTCTAGTTCTGTGTATGCTATTGGTATTTTGACTGGGATTGCATTAATTATATATGACAATTTTGGAAGTTGGCCTTTTTCACTATATTGCCTACTCAAGAACAAGGGATACCTTTGCATTTTCTGATATCCTCTTCAATTTCTTTTTCAGGATAGTTTTCAATGTAAAGGTTTTTTACTTCATTAATTGACTCCAGAGTACCTCATTTTTCTTGATACTATTCTGAAAGGTATTATTTCCCTGATTTCTCCCTCAGTGAGTTTGTTATTTGTATACGGGAATGCTACTGATTTCTGAGTGTTGACTTTATATCCTGATATGCTACTGAATTTGGTTATTTAATCGAAGAGTCTTTTGGTGGAGTTTTTATGGTCTTCTATGTAGAGTGTCATGACATAATGTATTAGTCACTTTCCAATTGCTGGAACAAAATACCTGACACCTAGAACTTTAAGGAGGAGAGGTTTATTTTGGCTCACCTTTCCAGAGAGTTCCTTCCGTGGGTGACTGGCTCCAAAGCAGAAATCATATGATACAGGGGCTTGGTAGAGACAGAAGAAAGCCACCTTGACAGCCAGGAAGGAGGAAGATGGGGGAAGGAGTGGAAAGAGAGAGAGAGAGAGAGAGAGAGAAAAGCTAGGGATACTCATGCCCCCAGTGCCCTACCTCCCTCAACCAAGTCCTATCTCCTAACAGCATATTCAACTATGAGCTTATTAATGGTTCAAGAATCAATGGTTCAACTTATTGATGAGTTAGTGCCCTGATGAGTATACACTGTTGTGTATACACTGATGAGTATAGTGCCCTGATGTACACTGATGAGTATAGTGCCCTGATGACCCAGTCTCCTTCCCAAATCCCCCACTTTTGTACACCCAATAGTTTGGGGGACATTTTAGATTTAAATCATAACACATTTTTATATCAAAACCACAAATGCCACCTTCACTCCAGTGCTTCCGAGGTAGGTTTGTACAGCAAACTTCTTATAAAGAATGGGACCTGCCTTCACAGTTGCCACCAGGATTCACACTTCTCAAAAGTGTAAATTGAGTTGAGTTGCTTCCATTTAATGTGGAAAACTCTATGGGACAGAAGTCCACACCAAACTTATTCAAGGTAATTGGTGTTTTTGTGATCAAACCACAGATTGGCCTCTGCTCAAGCTCCAATCTCTTCCTGTTCACAAATGGATGAGTTCTTTCCAAAACAATAGCAAATTCCAAACTATAACAAATCAAGCAGGAAAGAGTTTCTTTGGGCCATTTTCTTCAGAATGGACTATGTAAATGACAGGCTTTTCCTGTGTTAACTTTTTGTCATTGTAACCAAATATCTGAGAAAAACTAAGGGAGGAGATACTTATTTTGGCTAATGGTTTCAGGGACTTCAATCCACGGTTGGTCAATTCCATTGCCAGTCAGAAACATCATAGTAAAAATTCAAAATGCTGTTTACTTCATGGCAATGAGAAAGCAAAAAAGGCTGAAAAGAGCCAGAGCAGAAGGGCCAAGACAAAATATAGTCCCCTTGACCTACTCCCTACAATTAGGCTACACCTCCTAAATTTCTATTACCCCCGCAAATGCCATCAAATTATGATTTCCTCAATGAAGTAAACCATTTGATGAAGTTAGAGCTTTCATGATCTCATCACTTCCCTAAAAGTTTAACTGCTGGCAACTGCACATACAGCACAAGAGTTTAGGGAACATTTCAGATCAACCCATAGCAATACCCTACCCCTCAGTTTGTTTAATATGATGTGGTAGTAGAAATAGCACTGGACTAAGTATCTTGAAATCTGGCTTTGCTATTTTCTCTATGAGCTTGTCCTACCTCCAACCTTTTTAGATCTTAATTTTGTCATTTGTAAAACGCATTCCACCTATAGCAGTTCAAAGAAGGTAGTAGTTACAAAAGTCCTTTAAAAAGCTATAAGAATTGTAATGATGTTATTCTTTGACTATAGATTAATGAACATAATAAAATTGCTATTGCCAGTATTAGCATAATAGCACAGATTGTCCTTCTCTTTAACAAAATTCATCACGGCTAAAATGCACCAGCATTTTCTGACATTCTCATCCTTCAGCAGGAACCCAGGAGACTCAGTGTTCCCCAGGTATGTACCTCTGAATTTGTGTAGCTTCCATAAGGTCTCTTTAACTACGGACATTGCTTAGATGCAGATTAGACACCTATGGTCCTCAAAGACACCACTGACTGGACAGCTCTGTGAGAGACCTGCAAGTAGTGTAGATGACTGAGTGTGGAAATGATGCGCCAGTATGAATCAAGTCAATTTTGAGGAGAAAACGTTCAGTTCTGTGAAAGCCTAGACAGTTTGCCAGTTAAAGGACAGTGCTTCCGTGTCCTTGCCGGAGGGAACATGTGCTGCTTTAAAGGGTAGGAGCTAGAAGCCTGGCTATACCTGAGGGTACCCTGTAGCCCAACTCTGTGGATGGTCAGAGGCAGGGTGAGGCGGCGTGAAAAATCCTTCCAGAGGTTCAATCGCAGCAGGGCAGGCACAGAGCTGTGTGCACTACCAACAGCTTGCCACGTGGTTTTCTTTCTCCGGATCCAAATGATCTAAAATGCATTGCAAGACTTCATTTCCTCTCTGGCTGCTTCTCTCTCACAGGCTCCATGAGCATTTCCATAGTTACCAAGCTGCCTGTGCAGCATCAGCTCTGACCAGCAGCCTGTCTTGACACCATGCCGCCATTTCCCCTCCCCTGAACCTCCTCACACTTTCTGTTCCTGCACAGTGTTGGAACAATGGCTTAGTACTGGCTGAGTAAGTGATTTGTAACTATACCCGTAGCCTGCATAGAGGAATCTCACTGCCAAAGAAGGCCACTGCAGAAACTACTCTCTTTCTCAAAAGACCTTTCCAATAATCTCCCTATATTTTTAAGGTTCCTTTTGCCTGACCTTCAGCATGGACTTTCTGCCTTGTCTCCATCTAGCTATTGCTGCAGGTTTTGTGTGTTTTTTAAAATGATATTCATAAAGGGAGGAGGTCAGCAGAGGGCTGGAGCCACGCAAAGACAGTCCACCAGGAAGGACCCGGCCTCCTGCCGCAGAACACAGGCAGACTGCTGACAACACCTGACCAATGGGCGAGAGGTGACCTTGGGTTGGAAACAAAGGGCTGAGCTCTAGAAGCGTGCTTCCTGGTTCCTGCAACAACACAACAGCACACGCCGAGCAGCACAAGAACACAGAAAACAAAGGCTCATTTGGCATCTCTGATATCATCTTTGGAAGTGAATAAGACAAATAACTTAAAAGGGGCAGGGGAGATCGATGACGCTGCTGCCTCGAGACTGTCCATATGAGAGTCTCTGATTTATCAGCCTTCATAGGAGCTGATAAGCTCCTGAAATGAGGGCTCTGTGATCAGCGGCTGCACCTCCTCATAATCTGCATTGCTGTCCTGGTTGGGGGTAGGGGGAGGTGACTATGACAAGGGACAGAAAATAACACACTTTGATTCCATTATTCACTGATCCATGGGTTTGCCTTATTATGATGGGGCTGCTAATTGTGGTATTCCAAAGTGTAGCCCATAGCTACCCAGAATTATATCTCAGAATAGGTTTGGGGTATAAGGGAAACAAACTATTGCTGGAAGTGGAGATGTGTCATGTTTTTATTGGTATTATTATAAAAGCTGTGTTCCTTGCATTAGCAGACAGTCAGAGGAACCGTGCAGCCATTCGGAAAGGGGGAGGGCAGTTCTCCCCAGGGCGTGGGGATGTGTAGGATCCAGCAGGGAGAGGGAAGCTATTATTAAAAATAAGAATAAGAAAATAGAGCTGTAAAGTGGGCGAGTAGCCAGGCTGAATATTAGTGCTGAACAGTGTCTGAGCACAAGCTGGGGCTGCCTGAGTAAGATTAAAATCTGCAGGGAAATTTTGTTCCTTAGCACTGGCAGAAATTAGGAATAAATTCAATTGCATTCTGCACAATAGCTGGAAGCGATTGAGGTTAAGTGGCCTCGCTCTCTGATGTGTTAGTATTACTGAGCACTCTCTGTTCACGTGACTTGGTGCGATCTGCTCTTGGAACACGTCGCCATGGCAACTGATGATTTCTATTACAGTACATTCAAGTTCACATTCTAGGCCTGTCATACGCTTGGAAATTTCCAGTTAAAATATTTATTTATGAAAAAGGCAAAGAAAAAACCATAAAAATGAGAGAGAAAGAAAGAAAAAAAGGAAAAGCTAATCCCAGATTCTTTCAGGGATAGAAAACAAAAAGATGCCCCTCATGCAGAATGATTTATTTGCTTACAAAAAGAGAACGTTGCATATTCTCTTAGCTATTGCCATCAAATTAAAAATTTCCTGTGGGGTGGCCAGCTTTGTTGGGAACAGGGTAAATTGGGATCTTGCCTGCTGTGGTTTGGTGTGCGGGTGTGCTGTCTGGCTGAACACAGTGACAGAAGCAGCCTGGAAAAGCTGCAGATCAGAGTTTCCACTTGACTCTCAGAGGCACATGGTTCCAATTTCAGCTTCTCACTAAGGTTCTGCACCGCTTTATCTTTGTCAACCCTCAGCTAGAAGAGTTGCCCTTACATACCAGCCACACAGAAGGGGTGGAGGGATCTCTCATTGAATGGGTCAATATTCTCAGCCCCCAAGGGATCCTTGAGGCTGACCCTGGCAGAAGAAGAGGGCAGCCTGAGTCATCACATGCAGACTGCTCTCTCATGGAAGCCAAAACCTTGTTCCATAATGGAGTTCTATGTGGCTTCCTGTGAATCCTCCTAGGCACTGCCCACAGGAGTCTTAGAGGTCCCTAGTCTTTTAGGATGGCTTATATATGTCAACTGACTTCTCCCTCAAGAAAGACAGCTAAGGGTTAAACCAAACTTTTCCTGAGAAAGAAATCATTATTTCTTGGCCATGTACTATGCAGGGGTGGGTTGCTAACAAGGCTTCCTAGGTTCGTATACTTTTTCGCCTTAGTCAAGCATATTAAATATGTTAATAAAAGATTCCCCAGTGCTTTCTCTATCAGAAGCTTCCAGGTGGCTGCACTGACCCTAGATGTCCAGTTACCTGGTGGGGGCACCCAGAACTCACAGATGTTCTCTCTCTGGCTATTAAAATCTCCATGATCTCTTTTTCGCTCAGTAGCTTCTGCTGAGTCTGGTTGGAATCATGTCTTGGTTCCTGGATGGGACCTACTTTGCACAGTGGGTCTTGCCTGACTATAAAAGTCACTGGGATGCTGATTTAAAATATGTATTTTGAACTTTGCCCCAGATTCCCTGAATCAAAATATCCAGGCACAAGCCTAGGAAACTGTATTCTCACAATCAAGCAAACTTGACCAGCACTACACGTAAATTGTGGAGCCTACCAGCAGTATTTGTGCTGTTTTTCAAAAATTATTTCACTGGGGGCCAGAGATTTAGCTCAGTGGTTCTGGCGCCTGCCTCACAAGCGCAAGGTCCTGAGTTCGATCCCAGTAACCACATACAGTGCTGGGTGTGGTGACTCACGCCCACCAGCAATCAATACCACATACCACAGTGCCAGGCATGGTGGCTCACACCTGTGATCCCAGCACTTGGGAGGCAGAGGCAGGAGGATTGCTGAGTTCCAAGCTTGCCTGGGCTCCATAGTGAGCTCAGGGCCAGCCTGGACTACAAAGCGAGACCCTGTCTCAAAAAAAAAAAATTATTTCACTGGCATTCTAAGATCTCTATTTAACACACTATACCAGAAGTCTTCTGGGAAATTCCTGTTATCAGTATAGAATAATATTTTTTTAAAAAAAGATGGAGCACTATTTTTTTTTCAAATCTGAACAATGGACTGATGGTTGTAGTACCAGAGACTTCCTAATGGAGACATGAATGAATAAAGACTTGTTAATATGAATGTATTTTCTGTGCCATCAAATAATCATCTCCTGTTAAGCAAACTATTTCTTCTTAACACTCAGATTAACCAATGCACCAATCCATCTACTCCAAGAAAGGAAGACTGTGTATGGAGAATGGATATGACTGATAGGGGGTGGAGGTGAACTGCAGGGTTAAATTTTTAGTCCCACTCAGCAGCTTTGTCGATGAGAATTTACAAGACAGGTGTTATGTTTACAGATTGCTGACTGCGCGTGGAAGGGGCATAGAGGAGGCAGCGTCAAAGATGGCAGCATTAAAGCTAAAAGCCTGTCTGGGGACGTAACTGCTGTGTATGCAGCAGAAAGGATACAAAGCACAGAAGCCCTGTGTCTCCCCAGTCTGCTAACGCACGTGACTGCTGCCTGGACGTGCAACTCTTTGGGGGAGTTGAGCTAAGGTTTGTTAGTGTCAAATTCCTGGAATCTTCCTGAACTTACAGTTGTCCTGTTGATCCAAAAGTATGAGCAGTCATGTAAGGTGACCTGGTGGGTAATTAGAGAAATCAGAACAACCACAGTTAATTCCTGAGTCAGTTTTAAAGTTCCTGAAAACTTCTTCACATGATTCTCTAAGCTCAGAAAATGGGAGATTGATTTCACATACTTTCCCAGCATCCAGAATCCTAGACCCAGAAACTACCTGTTCAGATTCTGGAGTGGATTATGGACCCGTAGGCCCTCTCCAGCCACAGAAAGGCAGAACCCTCAGCCCAGCATGGCTCTGGCCAAGCCCAGCGCAGGCTGCCGCCTTTGTGTGGGGCAGCAGCGTCACCTAGTGATGCAACAGTTTACATACACGCTCTTTTCCTGGGAACTGTCCGATAGGATCAAACTGTAGTAAGATCATTCATCCCTATTAATGGGTTAGAGCAGTAGTATATGTGATCCCAGACTAGAGGTGACCCCCGATTCCATTTCCACTTTACTTGGAATGTACTCTGTGATGATACAGCATTTGAGTTTTCCATAAAGAACCTGAAAGTGTGTGGCTGAGCCCATGCCAAGTAAAGGATAGGGGAGGAAAGTGAGGTTAGCGAGGTTAAAAGGAGGCTGGATTCTTGTGTTGGTTTGGGTCCTCCGTGAAGCAGACAGCAAGAAGACAGCATTAGCAGTATGAGATTTAATGAGAGATAAAGCACAAAGGGGTCAGGGTGACAAGGGAGAGCCTTCATTCTACCACACAGATTGAGAGTCTGACAGTCTTTGGCAGTCTGACATCTGCCCAAAGGAGAAGGGGAAGGACGGCAGATGAGGTAGGAAGAGCCTCTAGCCGCAGTGCAGCTCGGAGAACAGCTTGGGCGACACCACAAGGAAATCCAGCACAAAGGTCACTTACTGAGGAGTCCCGCTGGAGTCCACGGTGGCCCCAGGACCACCACGGTGCTCGGTCATAGGCTAAGAGCGGGCCTGAGTTACAGCTCGAGGCTGTCTGCCAACTGCACCCTGTGTGGCAGGTGCTCTCTCGAGGGAGACCTGAATGCCCCACCTCCACGGCCCGTCTTGAAGCGCACATTTACCACACATCCCCATGGCCACATGTGTCATGAGGAGCACTGTGGATTGCCGCATCTAACTTAATGAGTGAAAACTTAACATCTGTTCTTTCTTTCCATTAACGAATATAAACTAGAAAGAACTCCTGAGTAGCATTTGCTAATCTCACCTTTCTAAACAGCAAGCAGGCTGCGTTCCACATTGTGTTCCCTGCGCAGAAAACCAAGTTCGATGTCAACAACCTAAAACACCGATGGTACTTAAGCTTCTTTGTTCAGGATACGTTTGGGTCTGAAAATATCTATATCCTGCCCAAGGCATGAACGGTGACCTCACATCTCTACCATTCTTTCTGTCTCCCGTAAACAGTCTTTGATCCTATTGACCATGAGATGCCTCTGCCCAGGTGATATGACCTGATCTCTGTATTTGAAAACATTAAGAAACTTGTGCAAGTTCAAGGATTTCAGAAATCCAATTTGGGTGAATTAGGAGACTCAGATAGCTCTACAGGCAAGGGCACAAAGTTTTCAAATCACAGTTAAGCCACAAAGGCCCAGGATGCCTTGAATGAAAAATGCAAGCAGCCGCTTGACAAAGAACCTTGAAAAGATCTAAGGGTGGAAGGAGACCCACAGGGGAAATAAAGGATGAGGGAGAGGGCAAAAAGAGAGGGAAGAATGAATGTACCAACTCTTTCTAAGGCTCTGTCAAGGAAAGCAGAAGAGCAGAAAGAGTTAATATGGCCAAGAAGGTTAGAGGCGAGGCAGATGGGCCAGGGAGGAGGGAGCACGGGCTGTAAAATAGCTGGCCTAGTAAATGAGAGGGGGAGTGAAATTAATGACGACTCTGAGTGGCAGAGATACTGAGCTGTTCTTTTAAATTGGTCTTTAACAAGAAAAATAAAGAAAAGGGGCATAGATAATTAGGAAGTAATGAAGACCTTTAAATATAGATGTTGAAATAAGCCAGGTAAGGGAATACTCGAAAACATAGCATAATATGTAAAGCAGCAGGTCCAGATACCGCGTATTCCCCAACCTTAAGGGAATTAGTTAATGAACTTCCTGAACTGCTGGCCATTATTTTCAAAGGTTCCAAGAGACCAGGGACTATAAAATGAAAATATTTGACCAGTTTTTTACCAAATAAAAAAAATAGCCTCGGTAATTACTATACCTACCACTATCTATGCTCACCCTCCACCTCGTGGGGATGCTGTAATGACAAATAGAATTACAAACATTAAATCACCTGAGGAAAACACAGGGAAATGGAGAGTTAGCTAGTGATGGTATGAAAGCTCCACGCTGATAGGTTGGATCTGGGGTACACAGAATATGATCAAGGCTAATACAGATATTGGGCTTTTTGCTCAATGGAATGTATTTGACGGTTATGTGATTACATTTCTGGTATTCAGGCCTATATAAAAATCAAGTTACATCCCAGAGAGCACAGCAAGAGAAAAAAAAATCTTCATAGTAAATATCAATCTTTGATGTTAAATTTTCCAATATAATCTACAGATGGATAATGAAGTATAGGCAGTATCAAAAAATGTCCCAGCTCTCTAATAAATGGACTGCAACACAGTATTCTTTATTGTATCAGAATAAGTAACATATGCATCTTATAGAAAAACAAAAACACAGATAATCAGTGATAATCATAAGCACCTAAATTCTTGCCACTGCCTATAGAATTTAGTGCATTAACATCCATAACTTTTACCATGAATGTAAATATGGAAATTATTTTTATAAAAATTGGATGGCCCTAAAATAGGATGGTCCACATACTCATTACACAATTGTGCTTTTCTTCCTACTCTCTATAACATACTCATCCTTTCACTTTAGTTCTCCTTTACCTTTTCGCTATTTTCAGAAAGAGTACAGTTAATATCCTTAAATATCTTTGTATTCTTATTCTATTCTTCCCTTAGAATAAAATCCAACCAAGGAAATTGCTGAACCAATTGTACTTTTTTAGAGCTTTTGTTCCATGTAACTAAATTACTTTCAAGAAAGAAAGTAATTAACCACTCAACAAACAATAAAAGAAACTACCAGTTTCTTCATATGCACACCAACTAGACTTAATAAGTTGTTTAATCTTTTAATACAGAAACATTTTAACATCCTATAATAGTTGAATATGGATCATAAGACAGAAGAAAACATGTGAGGAAATTCGTGTACTTTCTATGCCTGGCTTAAACTATTAGGTGGAATTGCACATGTATGTGGGATGTGGGGGAGGGGCACGTGCACACGCATGTGTCTTTCTCTTGTCTTCCCCCCTTAGAGAGATACACACATATGCAATAAAAGGACTGTTAGTCAAATAAATAATAGACACCCTGTTATTCCCCTGCTAGGAATATACCCCAAAAAATTCAAAGAATCATATTGTAAAGTCATATGTACATTCATGTTCATAGCAGCTCAGTTTGTGATAGCCCAATCTTGGAAACAACCCAGATGCCCATCAACTGGAGACTGGACAAAGAAGATGTGGGTTTTTTAATAAAATGGAGTGTTACTCTGCTATAAAGAATAACGAGTTTCATTCATTTATGTGCAAATGTTATACACCTTGAGGACACATTAATAAGTGAAATAAATAAATCCCAGATATGTAAATACCATATCTTTTCTCTGGTATGAGAACCTGTAGATGTAAATGAGTTATAGAATGTATGATAGATTTTGTAAAATAGGAAATATTCAAAGGGAATGTGATGTAATGAGGGGAAAGAATAAATATGATTCGGAAAGAAAAAGAAATAGCATTATATAAGGGGTGGAGGATTGTGGGTAGGTAGGGATATGAGTAAAAATGAGAATTAACTTCTGTCATACACTGGTATAAATTTCCCAATGTTGAGTGTGATTGTGAACTGTATATAAAATGTAGCAATAAAGAATTCAATGTAATAAATAAATAAATAATAGGCATTCCGGATGGCGGGTACCTCTGAGGGGAGAGGCAGGGATCAGAAGAATGTGGGTGGGACACAGGTACCACTGTATCGGCAGTGTTTCAGCTCCCAGAAGAATCACATGTTCATTTTATTGTTCTACTTTATAACTTACATACATGTTATATGCAACTGAATACCAGCTACAGATAAGGGATTATGTACTGAACACTCAGTAGTTAGCAAACTTCATTTTCTAGTTGGTCAGGTGTTGTTCTAAATGTCTCCAAAAAGCACAAGCAGGTTTTGATTGCTAACGCCAGACCCAGTACCTTACTGGCTGGGTGGCTGTCCTGAGCATACAGTGTAGATCTCTCCGGAGAATCCCGCAGTCCTCCAGAGAAGTGGCCCTGTCCTCATCCTTCAGATGCAGAATTCCTCCCCTCTTCAGCGCCAAGAAAGGAGAGAAATGAGCCAGAACATAAAACAGGCACATCTTCCAGAGGAACTCCCTAAGGCTTGTGGCTGTGACCTTGCCCATTCTCAAGCTCTTTTTAAAAATAGATCCCCAATTCTGGTAAACTATTAGAGCAAAATAACCTATTTTTAAAGAGAGGTCCTAAATAGCTAAATCATTTTGCTTAAGCAATGAGCCAAGTCGCTTCTAATGAGGTTGTGGCATTACTGGAAATACGAGATATATTTAAATAGTCCATACATTACCCCCAATAAATCACTTGAGAAATATTCTCAAACGTACTAAATGTATTTTTAGTGGCATGTGCCTGACCTTTCTGGGAGAGGAAAGATAATGCTGGAACATTTTGTGAATAAACATTTATCCAAATTAGTAGTCAAGACACTTGTAAAATTGTTTTACATTTTCTTAACACCTGTAACCGTACTCTATACCTCAGTTGCCATTTGGGTTTTTTTCTACCTTTAATAAAATACAGAATCTGCCTGTGAAGTAGCAAGAATATGAGGGCAGAAACTTTTCTGATGACCCAATGAGAAATCCTATAATGGTCCTATTACCTCACAGCCTCAGGCAGGATAGATATATGTATTTGCAATATTTCCTAAAATGGCTTGCAGGCCATAAAATTTTTGTTTTTATGACTGTATTTCTGAGTGGTTTAAAATCAGGACCATATTCTTTTTTATAATATTCACAATAAAAATGTAAATAAGACCCATTTATTCAACAAACATACCAAGAATCTGCCTTTGCCACCTGGCACTCTATTGAAATGCACCAGACTGCCCTCAAAGTCCTCGTAGTCGGGGCATCCGATGAAGGCCGTATATTATATCAGCATAGAAACCGTGTATGTTATGCTCCACTGTCTGAAAGAAATAATAATTGTATTGTGCACCAGAAATTGTCAGGCCAGGGGCCTACCAAGAAGTTCCCAACCTCCGCTGTGCCTGCCTCTCCCACCCCACCTTTCTCTCAGCCCCTCACTCTTTGTTCCTACCTCCCTCTGAGCCTTAGCTAGGCTGTCTTCCCTTCTGTTCTTTTTCACTCCCTCTCTTTTGCGCTCCTGTCTCTGTCTCCCTGTTCCCTGTCCACCACACTCCCCTCCAAGAAACTCTTCATCCACTACAGTGTCACCCAGTCCTCGGTTCCTCTGACGTTGTCACTAGGATCGGCAGTGGCATCCTAACCTTCCGAGGTCCCGTTGGTTTTCCCCATCTTTCTTGATCTGCAGCAGCTGACCTTGCAGGCTTCTCATCATCCCTCCGCCTCCTCCTTTGTTAAAGCCTCTCTGTAGTTGTCCATCCATGGACTCCTGCTCGGCCTCCTTTGCCCATTCTCTGCGCTCACACTTCAGATGCACCTCCTCTTACCTTGCTGCTAGGCTGGCCGCTCTATAGTCTACACAATTACTCATCAATGTCCTTGGACAAGCTTGGCCATTCTTTGAACTCTGTCCTCTTTGTTTTCATCTCACTCATTCTCTGTCCTCTTTGTTTTCATCTCACTCATTCTCCTTTCTTCCATCTTCCCGAATTCCACACATCTTCCTGGGATTGGCTTAAAGGGAAGACAGCATGTAGTGGCTGAGGGCGTGGACTCTGGAGCCAGATGGTATGGGGCCAAAGCCTGGGCCTGCTTTAATGTACTGTGTGACCTTGGGCAAGTTACTTAACCTCTCCATACAAAATGAACTACAGAATGAAGCTGATAGGAAGTTCCCCTCTGGAAACTGCTCAGAGAATTCTGAGTTAATAATTGAAAAGCTCTGGAGCACACTGCAAGTACTGTGTGTACTAGTTTGACAAAAACAGAAGGGTGACACTAAAGTATTTTCTGAATGTCCCGGCTTTTCATCACGTCTTCCCAGCCCATCTGTGGCCATCTATATGGTGTTTCCCTAAGTGTCTTCCTGGTACCCTTTGCACACGCTTGTTAGGGACCCTGTTCCAGTCACCTTTGTGTCCCAGTTTGGCACAAAGGGGCTCCTGGTAAATGTTCATTTAATGAATAGGAAATTCAAGGGGTTGGTTTTCTGTGGCAAATTAGGGATTATGTGCTTAAAATTTCCTTGGGAGCTATGTCGGCTAGGTGTGGCTGGGGTACTGTCAGGCGCCGGCACCTTCCACTCCCAGGGTCTTCAGCTCAGTAAACTGATTAGGTGACAGGAGCCCTAACTGTGCCAACCCCAATTAATCCAAGTCAAAATGCACGCACTGCACCTTTCTGTATTACACCAGTTAAGTTTTATTTTCCATCCCTCATACCTGTTTCCTTCTCTGTGTGTAGTTAATGAGCTTTATATTTAAAACATAAAAAAACAATAAAACATAAAAACCACAAATCAACAGTTCTTTGTTTAAGAATATCCTATTTAATCAAGAAATGTTCCCAAGTAATGTACTCAGCTCACCCATCAGGTGCCAGGTGGCAATAGGTTCTTTAAGGGGGAGGGTGAAGGAGCATGGAAGAGAGAAAAGCTGTATTCTGTGCCCTCGAGGGGCTCACTTGCCATATATGATTGGAACCCATCACCCCCTCCCAGGCGAGCGTCTTTAGAAATCAAAGATGTTCCTATAACCTATTAATGCATATGTACCTTTAATTAGCCCGACTGAGCATATCACTTGCTAAAATTTCTCACTCCTTTTACTCCTTTCAACTAATCTCTAAACACTTCCTTGTCTAGTAAGCTTTCACTGCATAATAAGCAGTAATGAAAAGACCAAAATTAACCCATTGTTTGATTAAACAAAGTATATTATTGGCTGATGGCCTTCTATATCATTGGGGCTTGAAGTGTGTCCTATGGTGAAAACATTTGGTATATGCCTAATGAGACCATTCTTGTACGTGCAAAAGAAAAATGATATTGTATTAAAATAGTTCATGTTAACGACAGCACGTTCAGCACTTTCCACTCACAGCCACATCTGTGGGGTAGGCAGGTTTCTCCATATTAAGCGCCACAGTTGGGCCCACGTTCTTAGCAAAATGTCTGATTGGCTACTCCCCAAATATAACTTAGATTGGCTTAAAATAGAACAATCACATGCTAACCCGGTAGCATTAGCAACTCTATTAACAGCCAATTTCACATCCACACCAGAGGGAGTAAAAGGTAATTTGCTCATTATCAACACCCTCCGGCAGTGGAAGGAAATGACTGTTCATCAAAAAGTATTTTCCAGCATAACAATAGCAGCACCCATATGTAACCACCTCACTCTCCCTTCCTTTCCACAATATGATCATTAAAAAATAGCTACAAGGAAAAAGATTTGGGAATATATCCTGGTTGATATGAGCAATCTACTCACCTACCCCTTAAAATCAACTGTACCTTCATCTCACCTTGACCCCGTAGGGCTACAATCGAAATATTAACAAACAATCCTACAGGGTACAAGGTGGATCCTAGAATAGGAATTGCTTGGAACCAAACCCTTTCCAAGTCCTGCCTTACTGGCCTAACAGCTTGGCCTACTTTAACTCCACCAGTTGAATGCAGACAGTTCTTGGAACCCATTGTAGCAGACCCAATCTGTAGCCTCCTCTAGTGATGGAAGAAAATGAAACATTCAGAAACACAGCATTATAAAAACATGTTATTCTAAATTTTATTCATCAACAAACTTCATTTAGTAAATATTTCTTCAGAAATCAAATTCTTTGTTTGCTTTTAATTGGTGCTTAACAAACTTCCATAGGATGTATTTATATGTTTAAACAGTATTTTACACTATTGTAGGGACAAATTAAAGAAATAGATTTCTAGCCTACTATTCCGCTCAACTGAGAATAATCACATCCTAAATCTTTTCGAGCCTTCTAGGCTTTCTTTTCTTCTTCTTCTTCCTCCTTCTGTCTACTCTGACTCCTTTGCCCTGAGATCAAGCTAATCTGAACGAAGCAATTTTTTTTTTTTTGAGACAGGGTCTCGTTTTGTACTTCAGACTGGCTCTGAGCTCACTATGTAGCCCAGGCAAGCCTGGAACTCAGCAATCCTCCTGCCTCTGCCTCCCAAGTGCTGGGATTACAGGCGTGAGCCATCACGCCCGGCACTGTGGTATGTGGTATTGATTGCTGGTGGGCGTGAGTCTCCACGCCCAGCATTGTATGTGGTTACCGGGGATCAAACCCAGGACCTTGCGCCTGCGAGGCAGGCGCCGGAACCACTGAGCTAACCCTCTGGCCCGAACGAAGCAATTTTTGAAGTGTCACTCCCAAATCAAAAAGCACTCTAGGGTTTCCTAGTGCCTCTAAACAAATTCCAGATTCCAGATCTTAGTATCTAAAGCTCTCCACGACCATGCTTCTCCTACTTCTCTAGCTCCAGTTGGAAATTTTTATTTGTCTTCCATATCCTAGAAGACAGCTCATCTTTATATATCAGAATCAAAGGAAAGGTCAAAAACAATTTTCCCATGCAATCTTTCATAATTTATGATCCACTGTACCTTGAACAGCAGTAGTCTTTTGAGACTCTGCAACTTTAAGGTGGATTACAGGGGTCTTCCCCAAGAACTTAAAAAGAAGAGAAAAACATTTTTGGAAGAGTTGTCTTTACTCAGAGTCATCTTAGAGAGACAGAATAACTCAGAGCTGCAAAACCTAACTGGACCATAATAGACTGTGTAAAGAAAGAGCCTATCAATCTCATGATTCATAGAGAAGGAAAAGAGAATCACAGAGGAAATGATGGTCCTTAGTAGCGATGTCCAGGAGAGAGAGAGCCTTGGCCAACAGATGAGAGTATCAGTACCACTGGAAAGACCTTTGGTAACTGAGAAAGGCACATGATGCCAACCTAGACAACTGGTGTTCAGTATTGTATTATTTCAGAGTTCTTTACTTCTGAATGTCACCCAAAAACTCCTTTGTTTTCTCATGTTGATCTATAAAGGGAAATGTGGGCCATATGGACCAAGAATATTCAAGCTCCCTTGACAATGATTTCTTACTGTAAATTAGTTCACTGGTTCTTTATTCCTTCAGTAAATATGATTGACCAGTCATCTGCTATGTGCCAGATGTGTGTATTCTCATTTGAGATAAGATGGTAAGTAACAAAAATAGTCCCTTAATCTATGGTGTCTACACTCTATGGGAAGTATAGACACATACACCCACGATTATAATATAACATGACAAATGCCATATTAGGCAAGTTCAAGGATCCTTGCACATTCTTCAAGGAAGAATCCAGGGTTGAGTAAGCAGAATGTTTTGTAGAGGAAATTATATTTAATATGAGTCCTGCAAGGTCCGCTGGAGTCAGTCCAAAGATGATAAGGAGAAAGAAATGTGATGAATGTAGCATAAATAGCATGGCCCAGTGACTAGGAATATACATGTCTGAGAACTGATAAGAGCAAGTACTACCTTTTACCTTAGCCTAAAGGACAAGAGGCAGTGTGTCAGAGAAATGAACACTATTCAGCAGCGCTATAGAGGGAATATGGAGAAGGGTAGCCCTGCGGGTCAGAAAACAACCCAGATCAGGAAAGGCCTTCTAAGCTCTTTTACCTAAACTTTGCCATGAGAAAAACGGAGAATTACTGAAAGGATTTCAGCAAGCAAAATGACAATGGTCATACCTGTGTTTACTGGAAAAATGGATGTAGCACAGAAGATGATGAAAAAGAAAGCCAATAGTAGATTTATTTGGAAGGCACAGTTGCCAAGACTTGCCACGTAGGGAGGAGGGGACTGGGAGTGGAGGGGGAAGAAGAAAAGGGGATAGAGGAAGATAGAGAGGAGGAGAGGAAAGCAAAGAGAGGGAGGGGAGGGAGGAGAAAGGAAGAGGAAACAAGAGAATCAAGATGGTGTTTGGATTTCTGGCTTGGACAGAGTCGGTGGTGGGGCCTTCCAGTGAAGCAGCAGTTAGATCATAAGCACCACCTCAAAGCTTTAGCTATCGGGAAGAAGAGACGAGAATGGCCAGTGCCGAGCGCTGCTGCATCCTACGTCCAGCACCTGCATCCTGCCGCTGTCACCGCCATGGTTGTCTGCTCCTCCAAAGCCAGAGCCCAAACCTAAAAAGGCTCCTGCAAAGAAGGGAGGGAAGGTACCCAAAGGGAAAAAGGGAGAAGCTGATGCCGGCACGGATGGGAATAACCCTGCAGAAAATGGAGATGCCAAAACAGACCAGGCACAAAAACCTGAAGGTGCTGGAGAGGCCAAGTGAAGTGTGTGCGTTTTTGATAACTGTGCACTTCTTGTGACTGTACAGTTTGAAATACTATTTTTTATCAAGTTTTATAAAAATGCAGAATTTTGTTTTACTTTTTTTTAAGCTATGTTGTTAGCACACAGAACACTTCGTTGTTGTTTTTAGGGGAAGGAGTATATATTACGAGTACAGTGTCTCCAAAGCTGGACTGATGGGGAAGCATCTTCCCTACTAGTTTGAGAGACTTCTTCTTGGCTCCCAAGAAGAGAAATTCCCTGGTGACACCTGTGACCACCTTGGCACAAATCCCTTGTGGTCCAGGAGAACCCCCAGTTCATTTTACATCCTCCTTTCCTCTGCCATCAGCATAGACTTACTTCCCTTGAGCCCAGAGACCTACTGGGACCTGACTCCCAAAAACTGACGTTACCAGTTTGTCAGGCAATGTGGACTTACTGGTGATGTTGAGATGCTGTCCCACGAGAGCAATGGTTTCCTTTTCTAGATTGTGGATCTTCAGATTGATCATTCTCCCATTTTCATTTCATTTTCTGAAAGTCAAGATTGGCCTGTGAAAAGTTGTTAAACAACATGCTAAATGTGAAATGTCAACCCTCACTCTACACTTGATCTTAGCCAAAAGGCTGAGAGGCGATTCAACCCTCACTCTAAACATTCCCTACTCAGAGCATCAAGTGAAGACTTCATTGGATTTTTAGAGTGGCTTTCTGATTTTTCGTAGTCCATCCAAGAAGAGAGTTTGAAAGTTGTTGTATACTGTTAACGACTGTGTGTCCTTCCTGAAATAACATGATTATTTATGAAAAGTATCTTTAATAAAGCTGGATACAGAATGGCTTAAAAAAAAAAAAAGGTTTAGCTATCCAGTCACTGTTTTATCATTTACTACTATGCAGTCTTAGGCAACTTACTTTAGCTCCCTGTGTGTCAGTGCTCCCATCAATAATGAAAGTAACCAGAGCACCTACGTCATAGATTTCTCATGCAGGGTACATGAGTTAATGGTGAGGTGTTCAGGATAGTACCTAATGTATGATACATTTATATGTATTTGTTAAATAAATGAGTCACACAGGAGGAAAAGCAGGTCTGGAGTAGAGGATTTTTTTTTTTTTTTTGAGACAGCATCTCACTGTGTCATTCAGGCTGGCCCTAACTTTACTAAGTAGCTCAGGCTGGCCTCAAACTCATAGTTGTCCTCCTCCCAAAGCCTCCCAAGTCCTGGGATTACAGACATGTGCTACCATCTCCAACTGGAGTAGAAGATTATTACAGGTTTACTTTTCAAAATGCTGAATTGCCAGGATCTGTGAAACAATTAAGTATAGCTGTCTAGAAGGCAGTTGTGAATAGAGAGCTCTCTATCCAGAACTGCAATAGCAGAGCTATGCCGGAGATTTTTTTTTTTTGAGAAATTCTCATACAAAATTCTCATATCTCACTGATATTGTGAGAGTAGGTAGAATAGACCAGAAAGAATGTGGAAAAAGGAGAAGGAAGACAATACAAGAAAGGGTCTTGGGGAGAAATCAGGAATAGGCAGCAGAAGTACTTGTCAAAAAAGAGCAAAAAGTGGTCCAAACAGTAGGAGGAAAACCAGAAGAGAGGCCCAGAAATGAAGGACAGAGAGTGTTGGTCAAAGGAAGTGTTTCTAGTGATTCTGGAAGTAGCCACTAATACAAAGTTTTTCAAGTACAATAAAGATTAAGCAATGCTGATTGAATCTGATGACAAAAGTTTGACTTCAGCCATCAAAGTTACTGGAACCAGGTGGAGGTTGGTGGAAGAAATATCGAGAGACAACAAATATAAAGAAGTGATTCATGAAGACATTGTGAAATCTGAGGAAGTGAGAAGGAAGACATTAGATAGAGGCCAGGAGACTTTATACACACACACACACACACACACACACACACACACTGTGGAGTAAACTGAGGTCCTTCACACTGAACTACATCCCCAGCCACTTTCATATTTTTGTTGTACTTATTGTTTTGAGACAAAGACTCACTAAGTCCCTAAATTGCCTAGGCTAGCCTTGAATTTGCAATCCTTCTTCCAGGGGCAGTCTTCCAAGGCACTAGAATTACAGATGTAATCACACCTGGCTGGATTTTTTTAACAGTCGATAATACTTAAGCATATTTCACTACTGTTAAGTATTTAATGGTCTCCTCGAAATTCATATGTTGAAGTCCTAACCTCCAGTCCCTGAGAATCTGACCTTATTTGAAAATGGGGTTATTGCAGCAGTAATTAGTTAAGATGAGGTCATATTGGAGTGGAGTGGACCCTAATTCTCTATGGCTGGTGTCTTCATAAAAGAGAAATTTGGAGACAAACTTCCACACAGGAAGAATATTGTGTAAAGATGACAACAAAACTAGGAATGATGGGCACATACCAAGACATATCCAATATTACCACCAAACGACTCTCAGCTAGAGGACAGGCCTGGAACACGCACTGCCTCACAGCCCTCCAATGGAGCCAACCCTGCTGACACGGTGGCCCAACTTGTAGCCACCAGAGCTGTGAGACGGTCTGTGTCTATTGTTTTGACGCACCTAATTTGTGGTATTGTGTCACAGTATCCCTAGGAAATAAGTGTAATTGCTAATGAGCCTTTCCACCATTTACCTTATTAATCAGAATCCCAGCAGGACGTAGATGGCATGCTCAAGTAATTTATGGATTATCTTACAAAGATGTGGCTGTGATTTGAGGAAGCTACAAAGCATCACGCAGCGCCCAGGTGCCCTGACTCACTCCAGTTCTTGGGGGCCAGCACAGGGAGCATAGCTGAAGTGCACAAGAGAAGCTGCATGGAAAAACCCCTGGGAGACAAGTCTCAGTCACTCCTAAGGACCTGCCAGGGCAGGTGCCATAGCAAACTTGCAAAGGCTCCACCTCACTCAACCCTCTGATTTCTTGCTGTTGTTCTGCACTGGCCAAACAAACCATTAGCCACAGTGCAAGAATGCAGAGTGATATGATGCAGAAGTCTACCTCAGAGGCACAGAATAGAGGAGCGAGTAGAGGCAGCACATGCGAGGGCCAATTGGAAATGAGTTCAATGCTTTTTCATCTTGGAACCACATGATTATATTTAAACATTAAAAATGCTAACAAGAAAGACCATCAGACAGGGGGAGACTACCAATCGTAATGTCATTACGTTTCTGCTTCACTTAATTTATACGGGGTTCTCAAGCACTTAGAAATTCCTGAATGAGTTAATATTTATAGTCTTTGTTTCTCATTTTCCATCTTTGAAAACAGCTAGCAAGAGAGGTGTTTCATACAGCCATCAATAGGTGAATGGATAAGGACAATGTGGTATTTATAAACAATGGAGTATTGCTGTGCTATAAAGAAGGATAGATTTGAATCATTTGTAGGAAAACAGATGCACCTTGAGGCCATAATGTGAAGTGAAATAAATCAGACACACAGCTTAAATATCATATGGTTTCCCTTTTTTGAGAAACGCACAGTATAAATATAAACACAGGTAGGTAATAGGAAACAGGCAAATAGATCTTTTGCAAATAGGGAAGGAACCGGGAGGTGGAGGGAGGGGAAAGGAGGGGAAGAGAAGAAGAAATAAAGAGTTAAGATGCGTTATTTTGTTTTCCCGAGACAGGGTCTCGCTTTGTAGTTCAGGCTGGCCCTGAGCTCACTATGGAGCCCAGGCAAACCTTGAACTCAGCAATGCTCCTGCCTCTGCCTCCCGAGGGCTGGGATTACAGGTGTGAGCCACCATACCAGGCTGAGATGTGTTATTTACATATATTACTTCTCCATGATGAATATAATCATTCTGTACTACAAACATGCACTAAGAACCAATTTTTTAATTGACTTCTTTATTGGTACATTTTATAGACAGGTCACAGTCACACTCAACATTGGGGAATTTGTACCAGTATATGAAATGACTTAATTCTCATTTTTACCCTTATCCCTACCCACCCCACAACCCCCTACCCCCTATATACATGTTTTTTTCTTTTTCTTTTCAAATCGTATTTATTCTTTTCCCTCAAAGGAGAGAGATTTCCTGTTATCACCTAACCTCTAGACTTTGGAAGTGGTGGAGGTATATCTCTTTTTTCCAGTGACTACAAGAACAGAGGGGCCAGGGGTTTAGCTCAAGTGGTACCGCACCTACCTTGCAAGCATATGGCCCAAGTTCAATCCCCAGTACCACAAAGAGAGAGAAAAAGAGAGAGAGAAAACAGGTCTTGTTTGGAGTTAGGGCTCATACAAGGCAGAAAGTGACTCTAAAATAAGCTTCTATCTATAGCACAACTGATAAAAATCATTTATCTATTATAAACATGTATCTAAGCCTAATCTAAGTGGCTATATTATCAAACCTGATGTGTTCCCATCCTAGCTTTTTACATAATTCTATGCTAGACATAGCCAGTGCTTTGTTCCTAGTTTGCTTCCAGTTGCTTTGTAATCCTAGTTTGTTGCAGAAGTTAGCAGGACCATCATTGATAAGAATAACATCTTTTATAATGAAGGCTGGTGTTCACATGTTCATCATAATTCACTGTCAGGTTCTGAAACTTGAAGAATTTTTAACCCCTCAAAGGAGCACCAGGTACGTTTGAGTCTCTGCAATGGCTCTTCTAAGTGAAACTAAGGCTTTGCTTTACGACAGTCTTCCTCAGAAGTTTTCGGTTTCCCATGGCATAACTGGGGCTATCATCTACTGGTCTGCCGATTTTTTAAGCAAGGAGACTGAATGTGGAAATCAGCCTAACTGCTGCTCATATCTGCACATTGTATTATTTATCTCCAGTGGAAAGGAAGATGCAATAAAATATAGATATTTTCATAACAGGAAGAGAAAGGCGCTCATGGGTAAATCATTTGAGGAAAATCAGAAATGAGCTTTGACCTAATTTCTCCCTCACATGAATAATGGGATTAAGAGGAGTAGAGAAAATAGGCCTCAGAGACCATCAGTGGTGGAAAATGAGGAAATGAAGTGAAGTAGAGAAATGACAGGTAACCCAGAAATACAGGCTTCAGAATCTTCCTAGGAAAGCCAGACAGGATTATGGGAAAGAAACTTGTGAAGCACTGAGCAAGAGATAGCTAAAAACTTTAAATATATGCAGAAAACCGCAAAAGGCAAAATGCAGAGGAAGTATGGAGTGCTCCACAATCCAGCCTATCTTCCAGTATAACACATTTCCATGGTGATCAGTAATCCTTGTAGATCATCCCTAATTCTTAAAAAAGTCATGTCCAAACGTTGCAATGCATTTGAGCCTTTCATTCCCTCCATTCATTTTTTGGGACAGAAATTCCCTTTGAAGCCTCCTTGTTATCAGAACCCTGGGAGCACTGGGGTTTCCTCCCTGGCCACCACTTGTGCGGTTGATGCACTCTTAGTTACAAAGCACTGGACTGCTGCTGCCTTCAGTCAATCCATTTAGCCAAAGGCCTCTGATTTGTTCACATTTACTACAACACATACAGAGGGCTGGAGGATTTTTTTTTTTTTTTTTTTTTTTTTTTTTTTACTATTGATCTGGTGCTTTAAGAGGGGAAAAAATCTCCTTGGCTGTCTAAACACTATCGATCCCTGCTTGGGAGTCGCAGCAGAAGTGTAGAAAGGGCGTGGATGAATTGAAATTTCATTTCCGACAACTTGTTCCTGTTATTTTTACCCTTTTGGATGGGGAGAAACACGTTGCTGCGGCTTCAGTCAATGTGGTCGATAGCTCCACTGAGAAACTCAACACAGCTTCTGCCAGAGGTTTGGCAATGAGACATGATGTTGGATTTAGAGTGTATGAAACTGAAGGGTGGTGGTTAAATACATGAGGCCTTAACACCAACCAGAAGCAAAACAAGTGGCTTTGGATTCCAGATGACCTACAGGAGCTGGGCTTTGAATAAAAGAAGGATTATGGAGACTAACGACACCTCTGAGTATTTCTAGTGCCTGTCTTCTGACTCCTGGCTGGCTTTCTGTCATAACCAAGGGAGACATCCTGTCCAGCCAAAGCTAAGTCTCAGTCCCCGAAGCAGAGCATTACACTGAGCTTTGACAGGAACTGTCCGGGAAAGAACCGGTCCAGTAACTGAAGCTGCGGGCAGCAGGGAACTAGGGGCCGACACTGCGTGCAAGGGGGCGCATCTGCAGTCGGCAGCCGCGAGAAACACTCCCACCCGTAAGCACACCAACAAGGAGACGTAGTTTAGTGCCAGCTCTGTTCTTTTATTAGCTAGTAAAAGAACACAGGAGAGAACCAGGCCCCTTCTTTCTAATAGCAACATCTGGCATGTATGTAGTGGTACACCTTTGATCCTTAAGGATCCCAAAACACTTTACAACCTGATGTAGTGCTAATGGCAATAGCAACGATCTTACAGTAAACTTGGCCAAATGGTTCCTATACCAGTCCCTTTTCTCAATTTTGCAGGGTACAAACGGTTCTTTTTTTTCTGGGAAGAAAGATATCAGTTTGGATTCCATACTCTCCTTTTGTCTGCCATTTTTGCAAAGTCTGTTCATGGCCGGCTCTCTTTTTTTAAGTACTCCATAACTGTTTCTTAAAAACAGTGCTTCATTTCTATTTTCAATTATTTTATAGGGCCATTTGTGTCCCTTTTCCCCATCCCTCCCATTCCAGAGAAAGATGGAAATGTTCTTCTCTCCTGGGAGCCAAGAATCTGCATTGCCGATGAGGTTGCAAATTCAGACACAATAAACAAAATTAAGAAAAACTGAGCTGGCATTTGACAGAAATTGTAAAATGACACTCAGAAATGTTGCTCTTGTGGAAATTACTGATATTAAAATATAAATCAGTGTCTTGTGTTTCCCGTAGCACCAGGGGCTCTATTAGGTTATGCAGTTTGATTGCTGAGCTGAACTTAAGAGAGTTGGCAGTTCTGCACTGAAGTTATCACGAAGTATTTAACCCTTATTTTGCTGGAGATCAGGTGCATAAGAGGATTACAGTTCACAATATCACCTCCAAAAGCCATCTGAAGCCTAGGAGAGGCAAAGAGGAATTAAGAGGAGGAGAAAAGATAGAAGATTTTGGAAAATGATTTAAGACAGTCTTGCTGCACAGAATCAAGTGGAAGGCAGCTGGGGGCAGTTCTGGGAGCAAATTCCACCATCAATAAGCAAAGGAGAAAGGCCTATTAAAATGTTTAAATACTGCAATGTTATACATTGGTTATTTATTTTATTTCCATGACAACACTGTAAGGTAGGTGTTATTATTCCATTTATTTCTAAGTAAGGAATCTGAGACTCAAAAAACATTAACTTGTCCATGGCCACATGACTTAAGTCAAAATGTGATCCCTTGGTCCCTGAAGAATTGGCTGGGACAGGAATATACAAGATCGGTCTGGAGTATGTTATGTTACCAGAAAGTAAGGAAGTGATCAAGAAATGATGACCAACAAGATAAATAGTAGTATTAGATTATAACTCCATAAAATAAAATAGGTAACCCTTGGTTCATATTAATATAAACAATTAACTCACTGGGGAGAAAGAGCAACTCTTCTTTCCAGAAGAATTCTGTTGAATAAATGAGGAAGAATAAGGAAAATGGAAAATCTCTATTAGACTATCACAGTAATAATTAATGAGACCCATTTAATAATAATTAAATGAGACCCACTTTGCTAAAAATAGCAGTTAGAAGTTTGAGGAGAAACAAGAAATTTGTATATTCTCAAAATCTCTCTCCTTGAGATGTTATTAATTATAATGGAAAAAATAGTAACTTTACAGTAGATGAACTTAGTAGACATCAGCATTACCAAGTGACTCAAGGTTAATATCATCAGGGTTAAGGTATACTGACATCATGTATCCTCTGTTATGATTCACTAAGAAGGTATATACCACAGGTGCTCAAACTGCATAGCATAAGACAACATCAGGCAACTCTAAATTAAGAGTCATTCTATACAATGACTGATAAGTTTTCTTCAAAAATGTTCATATCAAGCAAAACGAGGAAAGACTGAGGCACTCCCACAGACTAGAGGAACCTAAAGAGACAGAGAACAGCAAAGTGTTTCTGGACCAAGTTCTACAGCAGAAAAGTGGTAACATTCTAGTGGTAACACTTGTGACATTCTAATAGAGCTTGTGGTTTTGTTAATAGTTTTGAACCCATGTTAATTTTTTTAGTTTTATCTTTGTATCATTATATAAGGTTGGAGAAATAGAAAAACCTTTAGCGAGATAGGGAAAAGGTTATATTGGAATTCTTGGTACTCTTTGCAGCTTTTTTGGAAACCCATAATTACTTCAAAAAGGTCTGCATGTCGCCACTACCTTCCAGAGAGAAAAAGCAAATCAATAACAATAATAAAGTCAGATGTTTGTGTTAAAAGCTAAAAAGAAAGATAACAAGTCATTTGTAGGAAAATGGGTGTGCCTTGAGACTGTAATGTTAAATGAAATAAATTAGAAACATGGGGTTAAGGAGTCAGGGATTTAGCTCAGTACCTGTGGGCCTGCCTTGCAAGGGCAAGGTCCTGAGTCAAAAAAAAGAAAAAGAAAGAAACAGAGGGTAGAGGGAGGGAGGGAGGGAGGGAAAGAAAGAAAGAAAAAAGAAAGAAAGAAAGAAAGAAAGAAAGAAAGAAAGAAAGA